>VUQH01041195.1:0-12440 GCA_015106775.1 Etroplus canarensis
TGTGTGTGTGTGTGTGTGTGTGTGTGTATATATATATATATATATATATATATATATATATATATATATGCATAGAGAGAGAGAGAGAGAGAGAGAGAGAGAGAGAGATAGATATAGATATTGCAAGACGACAGCATGACATCAAAATTGACTATTTCCAATGGTGCAATAAAGCTCTAAGTGTCCCAGGAACTTATATACAGAAAGGCACAAAATCAAACATTACTTTTCAATAGCAGAAGTGGAGCTGTGATAGGCCTACAATTCAAGACTACAATTCCTGTGAAAAATTACATCACTTCCTGTTGTAGCAGTGAGTGGTGCACTTGAAAACCACCTGATAGTTCATGCTGACAATGTGATGACCAATATTTCAACGTAGGAAGTACTGTGAACAGCTAATCTGATTGATGAAGCAGCTGCATCTGGATTCTAATGTTTTTGTTGTGTGTGCGGTTTTTAACTGAAAATCTACAAAGATTTATTTTCTTCTTCTTTCAGCTGCTTTCTTTAGGCACAGCGGAACATCTTCTTCCATCTCACCTTTTCCCTTGCATCCTCTTCCGTCACATTAATCCTCTAGATGTCCTTGGTCCTATATATCCAACAACACTCCTCTGCACATGTCAAGACCATTGCAACCTTCCCTTTCTGGTGCTGTCTCTAAACTTCTCAGCCTGAGTTGTCCTTCTAATATACTCATTTCTAATCCTGTGCATCCTGGTCACTCCCAACGAAAATCTCACCATCTTCAACTTTGCCACCTCCAGCTCCACCTCCTGTCATTTTGTCAGTATCACCATCTCCAAATCATAAATCATAGCAGGTCTCACTACCATCTCATAAACCTTCCCTTTCATCAATTTTGCCTTGTCTCTGCCCACTCCACCCTGCCTGCACTCTCTTCTTCACCTCTCTTGTGCTCTGTCCATTGCTTTGGATGGTTGAACCCACGTATTTAAACTCGTTCACTTTCACTACCTCTGCTCCTTAAATCTTTACCATTCCACCTGCCCCACTCTCATGTCTTGGTTCTACTGACTTTCGTTTCTCTTCTTAAGACTTTACAAGACACATTTATCCCCTTTAGCCTTGTTTCATTGATTCTTCCAGCTGTTTATACCAATGAGATGCAATACCTTTTCCATAATCATTAACACAAGTCTATATGTTTAATCTACTAGACATAACATGTAGATACAATGTGCCACTATTTACATGTTATGTAGTCAAAAATTAATCCATTAATATTTGAATATTGACAGATGTATAATACCATATTTTTTTAATCATTCTTGATAATCATCGTCATTCCTCTTTTTTTGTGTTTGTTGCCATTTCCATTAACTTAGTGTGTATACTTGTCTGTGTAATTGTTATTGTCTTGTTTTTAGTTTGCAGACATAAATGTGTTTATAAAAAGTCCAGTGCCTGAGCTGTTTCTTTGTTCACATTTTGGTCTCAAAATTCTATAGATTGCTGCTATGTAGCATAGTTATGGTTCCCTTTAAAACTAATTTCTGTTTTATTACAACTACCTTATAAAACTACATTGTCACGCAAAAGAATTTGTCCTTGATAATAATTTCCATACAGAGGTCACTTGGACAATGAATTCTAACATGCATCCCATGACCTAAATATTTTCCTAGTTTCCTATATTTTCCAATATTTACCATCTAAATGTTCTACAATTTCTACTATCATTTAATGTCTGTCTGACCTTCCCACTCCAGTTCGTTGCCATTGTTAATGAATTCCAGTGAGTCAGTCTCATCAGGAGTCTCAATGTCATCAACGTTGATGTCCAGGTCATCAGGGGTTTCCAAGAAGTCATCAGAAAGCACTGACCCCTCGCTCTGATCCAGAGACAAGTTCATGTCAGGGGCGACCAGGGTGCGCCGCTTGCGTTGGGTCATGGACTCACCAACATTCAGAGTGGTTGGAGGATCTAAAGCAGCACATTAAAAAAGGACAGATACAGCATATTTTGAAAAAAAAAACAACCAAAAACAAAATTCTGTGTATTTATTCCACTTACTGGTCCTGTTGTCAGTGAGGCCACATGAGTCTCCATCCTCTGGTAGTGGCCTGAAGGGAAAGGTATGAAAATGGCATGAATAAAATTGTAAATTAGAAATAATTGTGCATATATAGAAATTATATCTGACCAAATGTTTTCCTGCTACCAAGTAATGATTGTTTTGGTTGCTATATAATTGTTGGTTGTGAGCATAACAGTTGAAATAAATTGCAATGCTGAAATTACTAAACAAACTATGAAGTATGAGCAGTCATTCTTAGCATTTTGCTGTTTGTCCTCTGTTTTTAGAGAGGCAGCATTGTGATTTAAATACATTGTGCCCTTGGACACAATATCTGCTGTTTGAGAAAGCAACACCAGTAATTACCAACTCCCCTCTGATTTTATAATAGGACAGCTGAACCTTCAGTGCTGAGGGCTCAGCGGGCTAGATTACAGTGCACACGCATACCCAGACAGAGCAGTACGCAGACATTAACACAAACATGCATGCACAGACAAACACACCCTTAAACACCACAAGTATGGGCTGATGGAGCTGCTGGATAATTGATGTTATTATGTTGTCAGTAGCTATGTTGAAGTACAGTTGGGACAAGTATTCAAGAGTGAATTAAACAGCAGGGAAGTGAAAAACAATTTGCATCGTAAAATCATTTGTAAACGATTCTTAAAATCTCCAGGTTAAACTACTAGGGTGCCACCATTTTTATTTTAAACATGGCAAACTATTCAAACATGATTAAGCTAAGACTGATTTGAAATTCCCTGAGATGAATCATAATATTCCACTTCTCTTGCATAATATTCCATGAAAATACTTGATGAGATGTTATCCTGAGATATTGTTAACCTTATTAGCATTTACAAGCATGAAACACACAATAGTAATTCTGCAAATTTACTGCATTTAAACCCATCATTTCCATGCCATGTTTAGAGGAGACAGATATCAAATTTAAACAATATTATAGAATGCACAATCTGTAAAAATGCTGTGAACATACTGAATATTCCTCAGATCAGTTTACAAAAACACATTTCCCCTGTTGTAAAAAAAGAAAAGATTTTGGCCAGTGATAGAGTGGGTGGCTATTTTCCCATTGCTGGACACTGTAAGGTATTTGACTTCTCCTTTTTTCCATCTGCTGGTTGCTATTTTGCTCACTGACTTGATGCAACCTCGTCACATAACACCTAATGACTGCATCATGGAAAGTACACACCTGCCTCCTTTCAGCCTTCAGCACACTCACAGAACATGTGACTGACTTTCCATCAAAGCTCGATCTTTTTGCCAAAGCTTGTGCACAAATCAGACAAACTGCACACACAAAAATGAACAACCACTGCTTTTCTCTCTCATACCTGGGAAAGTCCTCATCCTGCCACTCATCCTTCACCTCCATGCTGTCCATACGCAAAGTGGCTTCTGCTGTACCCATCCCCTGACAGTGAGGATGGGCTTCAGCTCACTGTCAATGACAAACACATAAAATAAGTCATCAAACCACTCACCAGGAAGTCCTGAACACTGTTAAAACTTTCAGTTGTTATGACTATATTAAAGTAGGGACTCCACCCAGCTGACACAACTGTGATGAAATCTTCTGGATGATCCCAGTTCTGACTTTAAGCTTGTAAAGCTTGTGTTAGAAACTAAAGGTGTGGAGAAAATGTGGGTGGTTACCAAATAATGAGGATTTAATGAGGATTTAATGAAAGGAACTGTCTACTGCATCATGGGGAATGTAGTATTAAATGTTTTTGGAACTTGACCTTTGGTGAGGACACAAAATCAGAACATCCCAACCTCTTCTGATTCAGTTTTGGTCACTCTTTATAAAATGTGCCAGACATAAATTCAACTACTTTATGTATAGTACTACAGTACTGTGCAAAAGTCTTAAACCACCCCTTTTAATTTCTACATTTTGATTCCAAGGAGCCAGGCTTTCTTGTAATTTTTCTAAGGTGGTCTTGAGCAATAGTTCTCTTCTGGAGGTCTTTCAAAGTTTTTCTTTGAACACCAGTGGCTATTTTCACTCATTTTAAATCCAGTCCTTGTACCTGACCATTTCCGGGGGATTGTTTTTTGTTGATAAACCAGTAAAGGGTTATCTATGAATCCCTTAAGCATAAAAAACGGTACCTATAACAGACCACTTAGCAAAGAACTCATTTTAAATGGTATCTTTAGGCACTTTGTTGGTAGCAGCCTTTAGCAAAAACACATAATTTGTTTCTATTTGTTTAGTCAAATCTATAAAAAACACAGGCATATTTTTAAACAAAGAGGTATGAGTTGAAAACTTGGCATAACTCGACATGGTGTGCACCGTGTCATTAAAAAAGTGGAAGACAGTTGAACAGTATCTGAAAGTCATGTCCTTAAGAAATAGGAAAAAAATGCAGCAAAGACCTGACATAGGACCTGAGAAATACATCTGGCCCTTCAGTTGATCCATGTACTGTTTGCCAAGGCCTTATCAGACATAGTCTTGGTGGCAGAGTGGCTGTCAAGAAGACATTATTAAGGATGCAAAGGAAGAAAAGGCTGCCAAATGCAAAATTACATAAGAACTAGACTAAAATTCAGAGGCAACAGCTCTTATAGAGTAATGAATCCTGATTTGAAATTTTTGATTCAAATCGCAGTCAATATGTAAGGAGGAAGTCATGAGAGAGGTACAACAGTGAGTGTCTACCACCATCTGTAAAACACAGTGGTGGCTGCATTTCAGCTGGTGTTGGGAATCTTGTCACAAATGATGGAATTATGAATGCAGAAAAGTACCATCAGATTTTGATCCACCATGCAGTGTCCCCGGTAGTGTAGTGGTTTGTGTGTTTGCCTTTGAAGTGAAAGATCCCTGGTTTGATTCCAGGTGGGGACACAAGCCCCTCTCACCATGGAGGGTTGTGTCAGGAAGGGCATCTGGTGTAAAATCTCTGCCAAATTACCAGTGTGGATTAATCTGCTGTGGTGACCCCTTGGTGTAGAATACAAGGGAGCAGCTGACAGGTACATGCAATACCATCTGAAAAGCATCATAGTTCCATTTTTTGGCATGACAATGATCCTAAACATACTGACCATGCAGCAAAAGCCAACCTGGACAGAAAAACACAAAATGGACCATTTTCGGTCATGGAAGGGCGTCCTCAGAGTCCGGATCTCAACACTATTGAAGCAGTGTGGGATCATCTTGACAGGGAACACAACAAAAGGCAGCCAACATCTAAAGAAGAGCTTTGGAATGTCCTTCAAGAATTCCGGAGAACTATTCTTGAAGTCTACTTTAAGAAATGACGAGAAAGCTTGCCTAAGAGAGTTTAGGTTGTATTTAAGAATGAAGGTGGCCATGCCAAATATTGGCTTTCAAGCTTGTTAGAAAGAACAAATTCTGTTTTTACCTCATGTACTGTATTTCCATTTATATTTTCACGTTTCAATAAATCACTGCAGCCATTTAACATTTTTCCAGCCAAATATAAAAAAATGAGGGATGGCTCAAAACTTGCACAATACTAGTTATATGCTAAATTGCTTTAGCATCCCATAAATAGGTCAAATAATAGACTTGTAGGTTTTAGTGGCTGTATTTAGGTGACCAGAAAAGCTGCAACATAGTAAATATATTTTCTTGTCAAAACTATAATCTGTGATCTTTGGTTATGGCAGACTACATTAAAAGAACAAAATTTGAACCTAAGTGAAAACTGGCTATAATATTATTATATAGTATTATAGTATTATATAATAGTATTATATAGTGAAGTCACAATAAAAAGAATTTGACAGGACCATGTCCCACCGGGTTTCCTTCCCCTTCATCCCCGAGGAGGGAGACAGAAATAAAACATCCGATTGCTCATACAGTGCAGTTCCTCAGGGCAAAACAAGCCAGACACATGTGCACGTGCTTGCATAAAGCAGATTGTGATCTCAGCTTCCATATTGTATAGAATCAAATCAGAGGTCTCCAAATATTACATCATGTTGTTTAGTTGGTATTTGATGTAAAGGTTCACAATGGATCTTTTACAGCAGCCTCACAATCAAAAATCATTCATGCATGAAAAAAACATCATCTATTAGTCTTGTGTCTCCCATGTGTCATTGTCCTAGCCAGAGTTCATGCTACAGACGTTATTGCAGTCCATTTGTCCACTGAGATGGCACTGATTTGTGGGACAAAAAAAAAAGAAACAGCATATGTGGGCTAAAAGGTGCAGGTCCTCTGGCTACAGCTATAATGTGATTGGATTCTAAATGATGGAGAAAAAAGGTATTTACACAGTATTACCCCATGAGAAAGTTGCAGTGTTTGATGTAGGAAATCCTTAAAAACCACTTTAATCAAGACCTTAAATTGCATTTCAAGTTGACTTCCTCTGTTCTCACATGATGACATGTGAGAACATGTGCACAGGTTTGTTGTCTGTGCACATGTCTCCTTCTAAGGCTCAGCTGCTCATACAGTGAACTTTTGACTGATGGACACAAAGTAATGTTGGAGCGGCACGTGTTTGGTAGGGATTTATGTCCAGATGGCAGGGCTGCCCTCATTTCCGAAACTCTGTCTTGTGAGCTATTGACTCCGCTGTGCCTACCAAAAATAATACCTTAAATTGTCTCTCAGCATTTGAAAACAAGATTTGGAAGAAACTGACACTTGGAAGAAATTGACTCTTGTTTGCTTGAAAGTTGCCTCATAATTTTAATGACAAATACCCTTTTTTTGATATACAGCAGGTAGGATCAAGCGAAGTTGAGTTTCCACTTGGCATCACAGTAGTTTACCTGCCTCTGTGCTATGAAATCATTTTCACAGTTCTCAGCTTGAGGATAAGCATCAGTAGAACCACTAAAGATGAAAGGCAAAAGAGACCTGGCCAAGTACAGCTGTCTGATTTTTATCAACATGCAAAGAGAGTGTGATGTCAAAAGCCTAAATACAACTCTTATATCAATGACTACACAGGCAGCAAAGTTAAAACATTATCTCTCTGAAGAGTTCAGGCAATCTAGTTCATCCTGACTGTGCAGCTGCAGTTTGATCAGATTTGAGTGATGGTAACCAAGCAACCCCCACAGCTGTCATCAGACTGTGCCCCAAAACAGTTCCCTGTTCCTTTTTTTGGAGACCACGTCACTTCAAAACAAACAAATAGATAAATAAAAAATATATCACCAAGGATGCTATTACTCTTCGTGAGCAGCTGACAAAGACAAATTTTATTTTCATGACCTATAAATGCGTGTGAAAGCAAAGAAGCCATTCTGTCATGATTGTTGAATTAGCACAGAAATGAAAACAGACTCAGCAACTAAATGCAAGCAGGCTCAGAATGAAACAAAGCCCTGAATGTCACATTTGATGATTTGCTCTAGGCTTCACATCAGTAAAAATCTGCTCTGAAGAAGGGCTCTTTATAAAGGCTGTAAGGAGAATAATCAGGGCTAGTATAAAGGCAGGACACTCACGTACTGTAATTACGAAGACTTTCCACTCACCGTTTTAAAAGCTTCCCTGCTTTGCTTTCAGATGCTCCTCTTTCTTTATCCCCCCTCCTCCTTAACACTGCTGAGTGAGGATCATCACTGTTTACATCTGCAGGTGGGAATGTCGTGTGATCAGGGCCTCAGTAGGTGTATGATTCTTGTTCTTTAAAGCTGCTGTTAATGGAGGCTGAGACAGAAACTGTTTCCTCCTGCAGAGAGGAGAATGATTAGGAGAATCAGAGTCACCATGAAGCAGAAACCATCCTGCTCTCATCTTTTCAATGTCCTCTGCCAGTCAGATTCTGTGTTGCTTTTTGGAGAAAAGCATAATCCTCACCCTGTGCTTTTAGCTTGTTTCATGATGCTCACTCTCCTCCTCCCTCCACCAACACTAATGCCCCCACCCCAGGCTCTAATCCTGCTGTGATGATGTCAGCCATATGGGAGCTGTGTTGTGATGGTTACATAATAACAACTGTCTTACCTTCTCTTTGATTCTCTCGGGCTCCTCAGAGTCAGGATCACCTGTTTCCCTCACATTCAGTCCATTCTGCATTCTCTATCATTAAAGGAGTTTTTATTCTGCAGCGAGCTGTAAAAAATGGGTGTTTCTATTTTAGTGTTGTTCCCTGGCAACAGCATCTTCCCCCTCATATGCACAGTCTCTCTCTCTCTCTCACTTGGTTTTTCTCACCATCTCTTAAAACCTCCCTCTCCCTCCATGAAACCCCTCCTCTGTGTAGATTCCCCTCCTTTTCTCTTGCTTGCTGGCTGTGATGCTCTCACCCTCTCACCCTCTCACCCTTCACCTCCCTCCCTTTTCTCCTGCTTTAGTCACAGCTGCGCTAAACTCTGGGCAATGTCACCAAACATAGAGAGGCGTCCCTCTGGCTTTTCCCTCAGTACCCAAAGGGTGCAGCAAAAGCTTCCAGTTATTCACCTCTGACTGCTTGCAGAAAAGCTTTTTTCAGGTGTGTTTAAATTTTCTGTCATTAGCATCACACTGCAAACCACTGAAACATTGCAATATGCTTGACTTATGTTTAAAACCAATTCCCACAGATCTGAAATAGCTGCTGGATGCATATTTTAGTAGAGCAGTGGAGCAGATTGCAGCTTTATGTATTTAACAGCATTCCAGCATTGTATTCATGTATTTATTGGAAAACACAAGATGAAATAGTTTTACTTTTTTTTCTGTGTAAACTTCCCTTAAGGCTTGTGTAGCTTTACATTTGTGGCTTCTATCAGGGATCATAAATTCCTTTTTAATAGTTGATAAGGTGAAATCACATGCTGATATTTTGTATTATTTTCCTACTCTCCTGTAACTCTTGCAGAAGAAACCACATGTAGATCTCAGTTACATTTAGACCTACTTTGTGTGCAAGAAAGTGCTAAACATTCGTTTATAAGTAACTAGGTTACTGTGCATTTTTCATTTGTGTCTTTATGCCACCAGATGGCATGAGAGTGCTCCACAAGTAAGAGTTTAGTGCAAAACAAGAGTTGGATTGCCTTGTAAGTAATGTCTGTCTTATAGTTTGCAGGGTTGGCACATTCAGCACCATAATTTGAAATTAGAAATGCCATCCTAAGTTAAGTGACATGTGTGATAGTTGGGTGCTTCCTGGAGAAAGGAAACATCTATCAGTATAGAATAACAGCAGCCAAAGGTTTCATCAGGCTGCATTAACATTGCTGACAGTACTCTTCCTCCCAAACACTACTAGTTTTACCCTGAAAAAAGTGAACATTTCATATCTAACTTACTACATAGATCCCACCATTTTATCATTTATCTGCAATGTTGCAGGAAATGGGCTGTTCAGGAAGTGTTCGTCCCTCTAGCTCCTAAAGCACAGAGCTACTGTATGTCTCCACACCTTGTTACTTCTCAGGTGCTGATAATTCACAAAGGAAAAACACCTCCAACTGAATAGCCTTTGTTGCTAATATTCTTGCCATTGTGTTGGTTCCTGTCGAGTCATTCCTGTTTTATTTTATGTTGCCCTTGCTCATTCCTGACATTTGTAATTCATGTTATTGTCAGATTTCCCTCTGTTGTGATTGTATCACCACTGTTGTCCTTCACACTTATGTTCTATTAACCTATCACCCTCCTCATTACAGATACCTCTAGTTTTTCACTTACCACTTGCCAGATTGTCTTGGTCTTTCTATAGTTAAGTCATCTAGGCCTATTCCTAGTGTTCTGTTTCTCTGTTCCCCCCCTTGTATTTCTTCATGTATGACTTCTTGGACTGTGTTAGTGACACTGACTTTTTAGTGCTTGTCATTTTAACTGTTTTCCATGGTGACTGACACACAAAAAAACCAATACAGAGGAACACAATATTTATTTTTATTATTAATTTATGGTGATCTATTAATAAATGTTCTTTTTAAGGGTCACAGGAAGGCCTGCTCAAAAAAAAAAAAAACAAAGTTGGACAAAAGGGCACTTTGGGGGTCAAGAGGCAGGTGCTCCAGCCCCCATCTTCTGCACGTGTCTGCTGACTGATCTGTGTATGACCATCATCTGATTTTGGATTTAAAGATTGGATTTTTATTCTGTTTCCTGTGTCTGGATCCCTTTTGCCAATTATTGCCCCGCATTTGCAATTAATCTTCTCTCTTCTTTTTCCCACTGCTCCCTTTTGTCATGATTTTGAGTGTCTGGAGAGTGGATTCAAACGCAGGACTCCAGGAAGCAGGTTCAGGAACACAAAACGAACTTTATTAAAAGCTGAAGTCCAAACAGTCCAAACAACAAACAATCCAAGGGTGAAATTAAAACATGGAGCAGGGTGGAACTCAAAACTAGACTTAATTGACTAAACATGACATGACTTGACAAGATGAGGTGAGAACTTGTCATGGCAGAATAATAAAAAAAAAAAAACCCAAAACGCAGCATGAAGACAAGAGAACTGAACCAAACTTGAGCATGCAACAAACTGACACAGTCTAAACATGACTGGAACAGACTAACAACACAACAATGAACACATGGAGGCAGGGGTATAAATACACACAGACTTGATAAGCAAACAAGAAACAGGAGAGAGAGGAGCACAGGTGGTAACAATCAAGGCTAGAAAGTAAATGTCAACATAATGCATGAGACGAGACAGTTTACAAAATAAAACAGGAAACAAACACCACTGAAAAACACAACACGGGACTAACTTGACAAATGACAAACACAGCAGGGAACAACTAAGGAACTAAGGAACATAAGCAGGAGACACTGAAGGCTAAACATAAACAAGGATGCAATAAAAGAGACATAAAAAAGCAAGGCTCAACTAGAGGGCAAACAATGGGTGGTGTACTGGAAAACATAAAACCAAAAATGTCAAAACTGCAAAGCTAGAAACACAAAAGCATAAAAGAATCCTAAAAACATACAAAACCAAACTAGCAAAACTCTTTGCCTTTAGGGTTTGCCACAGCAGATGATCTGCCTCCATCCCTTTGATCCTCTTCTGTCACACCAGCCATTTCCACGTCCTTCTTCACAACATCATAAACGATCTCTGTGTCTTCCTCTTTTCCTCCTACCTGGAAATTCCATATTTTTTTCTCAGGAAAAACTAGTTGAGGATTTCTCTTCACATTGTAAGTTAAAGGCATCTTGACTCCACCGCCTCATCATTACCTCCACCCAGGAGGTTGTCGTTTTATTTCTGTTTGTTTGTAAGATTTTGGAAACAAGTTGCAGATGGATTGGCATGAAAATTTTACCAGAGGTGGAACTTGGCCCAACTTAGAGGTGGTTAACTTTTGTAGTTGACCTGGATCCACAATTTTATTTCTCTGAAGGACTCTCCATTTTTGTAGATAGGGCTGTTCATTCTTGGTGGAGGTATGCAGTCTGGAACTTTTCTTGTTTTACATTCTGTATTTCAACAACAACACAATAGTTACCTCCTAGAGCTGGGAGCTTTCTTCCACTATCTTTTTTCTCTCCAGGATTGCAGGTCTAAGTGATGCCTAGAGAAATGTGGCACTACTCAGATGTCTCATAGCAGATTCATTGCAGTCCTTAGGGGATCGTAGTTCCTAGAATGTAGCTTTACTGAATCCACACACAAAAAAAAAATTCTTAGAGGAAGCTTCTAGGGTGAAGGTATACCTTGTTACAGGAGAAATAAAAATTATTCAGTGAAGTTGTTTTGTTTGTTGTGGGCTTTTTAATGTGATCGTATATAATAGTGGATTACATATTCTGTGTACCCATGACTATACTGTTTTTGTATTTCTCTAACTGTAATGACAGGATGTATTCATTCACCTTAAACTAGTTGCTTACCTTAAACATCTTGGCGGCTCGCTACGCGACGGTAGCGCGCGGCCACTCCAGAACCAAGGTGGTGCTTGTTCCCCTGTGATTGTCCATATTCTGACCCGGCATTCGGGTGTTCGGGTGTTGTGGACACTGGGACGGTGGTATTTGTGTTCGTAAGTCGGAGGTTCAAGGACGACCAGACGCCGTTGTAGCTCCGTCCACGGACGAGACTAACTGGCGATCCGGCGGCGTTGTTTTTCATGATCGCTAACTGACGATCCAGCGGCGTTGTTTTTTTTTTTGTTTTTTTTTATGAACTGCCGGGCAGTGTCCGGGAGCCAAAGTTTTTGGTTTCCGCGGGGAGTATTGTCGCGGGACTGATGCTGCGGATTAACGGTTTCTGCGAATTCCGATCTTGGCTTGCTGTGTGGACCGGGACTTCAGTCCTCGGCGTTGCCTGATGCCGGTGGCCGGGGAAGAGGACATCGCGGGCGGGGTGTTGTGTTGGGCCGGAGGTGGGCCCTGGCCGGCCGGCGCTACCCTTGTATGGGGCACCAGGTCCTGGGGGAACGCTATATCATTTCACTGTGTAT
>VUQH01041197.1:0-11473 GCA_015106775.1 Etroplus canarensis
TATCTACATTCCTTCTCTCCTTCATATCAGCCAGCTCTCTCCCTTTACCAGTCATAGTCCCTACATTTAAAGTTCCTACTCGCACCTCCACCCTCCTACCTTTCCTTCTCTCTCTCTCTGCCTCCTAACACGCTTTCCTCCTCTCCCCCTCCTTGGTCTTCGGCCAACAGTAGCACAGTTTCCACTGGCACCCTGTTGGCTAACGGCACCGGAGGCAGTCGTTGTTAACCCGGGCCGCGACTGATCCGGTATGGAAGTCGTGTTATGAATCCGCATATTTGATTTGGCAAAGTTTTTACGCCGGATGCCCTTCCTGACGCAACCCTCACCATTTACCCAGGCTTGGGACCGGCACTAGGGCTACACTGGCTTGTGGGCCCCTCTTTTGGATGAATGGGCAAAATCTCACACTGACACACTCCAAAATCTTCTAGAAAGCCTTCCCAGAAGAGTGGATGCTGTCACAGCAGCAAAGGGAGAACCAACTCCATGTTAATGCCTATGGCTTTAGAACGGGATGTCATAAAAGTTCCTGTAGGTGTAATGTGCAGGCTGGCCCAATACAGTTGTCCATATAGCGTACCATGGTCTTGTCACCGTCCCATGCCCTCCATGGTTCAAACCTTCCTCTACATTTCTCTCCCTCTCTGGCTTTATCTTTGTCTCCTCTATTGGGCATGGGAGTGGACGTGATGATAACTCTGCTTAGTTTGCAAGAATGGGCATGGATTCAGAGGAGTCTGGATGACACACCTGCTGGTCAAGATCATTACCTGCTGTATTTAAGCCTGGTCATCTTCTTCATTTGTGGCCGGATTGTTAGCTGCATTCAGTGTAGTAAGCCAGGCCACTCTCATGCTCTTTGCTGTTTTGTGCAAGTTTTATAAGGATAAAAAGGATAGGATAAAGGATAAAGTTCCAACCAGCTCCAACCAATGGTCAGCCCCTGAATGGACCCCATTCAGTTTGCCTACCAGCCCCAAATTGGAGTGGAGGACAGCATTATCTGCCTGCTTAGCTGTGTCTATACTCACCTGGATAAGCCATTGAGTACTGTGATGGTCATGTTTTTTGACTTCTCTAGTGCATTCAACACCATCAGAACAACTCTACTAGGTGAGAAGCTGACAATTATGTGGGTGAATCCCTCCCTAGTGGCCTGGATCACCAACTACCTGACTGGCAGACCGCAGTATGTGTGTATACAGCACTGTGTGTCAGACAGTGTGATCAGTTACACTGGAGCTCCACAGGGGACCCTCTATACCACAAATTTTAACTACTGTGCAGAGACCTGCCACCTCCAGAAGTTTTCTGCTGACTCTACAATAGTGGGGTGTATCAGAGAGGGTGATGAGGAAGAGTAGAGGACTGTAGTGAGCAACTTTGTCACATGGTGCGAACAGAACCATCTGCAGCTTAATGTGACAAAGACCAAGGGACTGACTGTAGATATGAGAAGGACCAAAACACCAGTGTCTCCTGTTTCCATTCATGGGGTCTGAGTGGAGATAGTTGAGGACTACAAATACATTGGTGTTCACATTTACAATAAACTGAACTTCATCAAACACACAAGAAGGGCCAGAGCCGTCTCTATTTTCTGAGACGTCTCAGGTCCTTCAACATCTGCCGGACGATGTTCAGGATGTTCAGGATGTTTTATGAGTCTGTGGCAGCCAGTGCCATCCTCCATGCTGAAGTGTGCTGGGGAAGCAGACTGAGAGTAGAACACACCAACAGACTCAATAAACTGATCCAAAAGGCCAGTAACGTCATGGGTATGGAGCTGGACCCTCTGACAGTGGTGTCAGAGAAGAGGATGCTGTCCAAGTTTAGGACTATTCTGGACAGACAAAGGAGCATGTTCAGCAGCAGACTCATTCAACTCCAATGTACCGCAGAACACCACATACCTACCTGTGGCCATCAAACTTCACAACTCCTCCCTGTGATACTATTTTTATTTTGAAATAACTGTGTAAAAACTGTGCAATAGCCATGCAAACACCGATATATGACCATAGTCACTCCTCCTGTGGCTATTATAACTGTACAAATGTCTTGATTCTTACCTTCTTAACTAAATGGCTATCTCTATTTGTATTTGTTATTTATGTTTATGGAACGGGTGCCTGTAATGTGACTATTTCCCCCTGGGATTAACAAAAGTATTCTGATTTTCTGCTGCTTCTTCCAGCACCATCCTCGCACCTGCCCAGACGCTCCTGCAAACCCTGCCCGACCCACTCTCACATTGACTCGAGCTCAAAAACTACTACCATGGAAACACTGGACTTTGAATTGCTTTAATCCTGGAGGATCTAACTGCCCCATCCAACCCAAACTGCTAAAGACTGTGAACTATTTGATTTGCACACTTTATTTGACCTATCCACCTGGGATAGTGGATAAGTCAAGTTTATTCAGTGCATCATCACTTTACTCATAACCCCTCTGGTCTTTCACCCCTGTGTTAGATGACAAAGTGGGTGCAGAGAGATAAGAGTGAAGAGTTCAAGTGAAAGATCACCTTGACTTTTTTCCTTTCCCTCTGAGAGACATGCCTGCTTTTCCACATACGAACTGACCTTACAGTTAGCCAGCTGGTAAGTGCGTGAATGCAGAAAGACCGCTTTGTGGGGTGTCTCATCGAAAGCTGCCCACCGTGGGATGTTGGCACGTGGGTATGTTAATTGCAGCCGGCTCCCCTCCAGTGTGACATAGACAGAATGTGTGATGGAAGGGTGGAAAGTCTCAGGGTCATAGTTGTGTGTCTCATTCATCCAGCCCTGAAAAAAAGAATAAAGGTGTTTAATCCAAAGGGACAGAATTATTTCATGCTGCAACCTAGGCAGTCACAAAGCATTTTATATTTTCTTGCTAAAACTAAAGAATATTGATCACTGTAGTGAGGCTGTATTTAGTCCATTTAACTAAAAATTAGCATGTAAGTGTTAATAATGTTAAAAATGTGACCTGAGCACAGACTGTACTAAGGCAAATTAGATCCACAGTGAGCGGTGTCAACTCTGACAAACAGCTCAGCAGGAGGGGAAACATGAACCATGGCACAATATAACTTTCGTTTAACAGTGAATGTGTCCAGCCTGCTGTGTGCTGTCAGTAGTTCCTCTATCCTTATAAATTTAGCCTTTTTTGATCTTGCTGAGTTTTGCTGTAACTTTCAGATTAACAGTCACTGGAGCTGTCAAGAAATGCTCTGAGAAAGCTATTATCAAAATGACCATCTTTTCAAAGCTGAAAATTCTGTGCCCAGGGGCTGCTTTTATTCAGCAATTACTTCAACCCTAATCCATTAAGCATTGATAGTACTATCTTTCCTGCCTCACATGACTGCTGCTCCTTGCTATTTTCCCACTGATCCCACAAAACAAACACTCAAGCATTTCCATATAACCAAATTAGTAACACAAAAACAGAAAGGGAACAGCTGCAGAGGTTATTTTGCATACAGAGCAAGACTGAAGAGTGTATAAACATACTAATATTACTAATGTTCATAATGCTGATGCTTAGCAGCGATAACATCAATTATCTTTACCGTGTTAGCATGGAAATGAACACAAAGTACAGTAAAGGCAGTAAAGATGAAAATTTAAACAGATTTATTATTGGCACACACCCTGGAGATGCACAATCTAATTTAAAGCTTTGTCAACATACACTGCCATCCCTAACTGCTGCTTGCTAACATGGCATTTTAGAGTGTAAGTATGTGCATACTAATTAAAAATAACTAAGGAACAACTTATGGTGTATTCCTCAGTATCGCAGAAAAACTCCTCTTAGGTACCTGGCCTCTTGTTCAGTAACACGCTGCACAGAAATTTAAAGGTGACCTTTAGATTACGAAGACACACAAACTTGCACAACACTTCTACTTTTCTGCTTATTTATACAGTGACTTTTACTAATTTATTACCTGTAGATTTTCTAGATTTGTGAGCTTTCCGTCCAGTGGATCGATGCTCATGGGACTGGGTTTGTTATGTAAGCCCTGGTTCCTTTTGTAAGCTGAGCGTTGTGGGGCAAACATGAAAACCATTACCAAGCCCAACATAAAGCCGCATGCAATCCCCATGGACAGACCTGTCACATAGGGAGGAAGAGGCAGCACGAAGAAACCATAAGCTAGAAGTCCCACAGGAAAGAGCCAGTAAAGAGGTAAAGATGAGCTGGGCACTGTCACTCGACACTGAGGGAAAGTTCTATGATGTGTCCCTCTGGAGCTGTTTTGCAGCTCCACCACCTGAATCACATCCCCGTAGGTGCAAATTTCCAAATGGCTGTCTCTGTTGTGGGTTTGTTGTTCTGGGGAGACAGAGGATTTTATGAAAGAATCTTTTTGAAGTTTTCTGAGAGGAGTGTCATACATCCCTTTGTGCTCACTTTCAATTCTCCTCCGGCACCTCAGGCCTGCTTCGTCACTGCTTCCATCTCTTCCACAGCTACTTTGCGAGGCTGGAGAGTCTCCTGCACAATAAGCCCGCCCCTGCTTTGGGCTTCCAGAGCTTTCATCCCCCATAATCTTACTCAGCATGCTCAGTGGATCCTGCATGGCCTCTGAGAACTTCCTCCGTGTGTCCTCCAGCTCAGCGATGAGTGAACTGCCCCGTGGCTCTGTGGGAGACATGCTGCCTGTGGAGGGAGGTGAAACCCAGGTGTCATTCTCATTCATTCCTCCTGCTTCAAGCCTGCCCTCTGGAATCTTTGGATAAGTGAGCTGTTTAAAGGGATGCAAATGTAGTTTGGAGTCAGACTTGGAGAGGTTGACCTCTGGCTCGACACGACGGGAGATTTCTGTGCTCAGAGACTTGACCAGACTGAGGAGAGGCTTGCCTCTTAGAGAGCTGCTCTCCCTTGGCTCCAGATCTGTGGAGGAAGATTTAACTAGGCTGGTGGTGACAAGCAGACCTGCTGATGATGCTGACAGATCAGCTAAAGAGCCTGGGGAAGAGGGGGAGTGAGGAAGGTAGAGGGGCTGGGAGCGGTTGCCTTGGCTGAGGTCCAAATTAATCCACAAATTGGGGTCTGGCCGACTTTCCTTGGTTTGTTGTTTGTCTTTGGAAAAGGCCACACAGGGGCCCTCCTCATGCCGGTCAAGGCTGAAGATTAGCTTGCTCTCCTCCATTATGGCTGTTAATGATGAGCTAAGATGAGGATCTGGTCAAACACATGAAGTTGTAGTCCTCCAAGATATGAATGCATGGTGCTAACACTGGGACACTGTAACTGAATGTAAACTTGGAAAATCCATCTCAGGTAGTGTGTAGTCTATTACGTTGGACTCTGAAAAATACAGTGAAAATGTCATTTTAGCTGCATCACTAAATCTATATATAGCAACAGCATCATTTTTAATAACAGAAAAATATTTAACATTAAGCCTCTGCTGCTCTGACCTGTTCCCTTCCTTAAAACCTTCAAAATGTTCTTTCCCCTTTCCTTTCTCACCCTCTTCTCTGCATCTTCTCCTTTGTCTTTAACTATCCCTCTGCAGGCATAAAGGGGACTATGCTGTCAATTCACATTAAGTCTGAGTCTGGGATAGAGAAAGGGTGGATGAGGGTTTGTTTCTGGAAAGGAGTTATTAGCACAGAGTTGCAGCTCATCCCAAATTAACGTTCCAGTCCATTAGCCATTAGACGGTTCATGTCTATTGAAGACATTAGTCTTACTTTAAAGATCCCTGAAAGATGCCCAGTACAACAACAGCCTTCTCCTGTAGTCATCTGCAGTTTTTTTAACGATCATCAGCTTTCTTTTTTTTCAGCCACTGTCCAATTTGCCTTGAAAGCACAACAATAAAACACTCCCTTTAGAAACCAGTGCTTTAAATGCCTTTGGATCTGTAACAACCCAGCAAACACAGGCAAGTATTATGCCTGCACACTGATGACTGTGATCTTCCTTATCAAAGAAGCTTTTATGACAGGAGACTAAGACACTCAGGATACAAATTACACCTGATGAATCAGTCAGCTTCAGATACATTCAACTTAACTGGCTGCCACAGAAAATGCAGTGTACCAATCTGGCTTTATGAGCAATACAATATACCCCTGCTCATAAATGCAGTATATTAAACTAACAAGTGAAAACCTGAAGAAATGCTGAAACCCCTAATATTTGTGCCTTTTAGTGAGCAAATATTTTCATTCAAGCAAAAATGACAAAGCAATAGTTTTAAGGTACTTGATCAGTAATTGGTCCTTTATATTATAAATTCTGTTGACAGTCTGGATGAAACCAATTTCCAGGGCCTGAAAAAGAAATCAGTTGTTCATGTAATTTAACGTGGTATGGGTTTTGAGTGCAACTTTATCTCTCCACGTCTCTGCACACTGCTCTTAAGGCGAGATATTAATTTTAGCACAAACCTGCTGGGCTATTTGTCAAATCTAATTAACCAAAAGTGCTGCTCTGCCAGTGCTTAAACTGCTCTAGAAAGTACTGCATTACTCTAATCAATTTCTGCTTGGAAGTCAATTTGGATCAGTTCATGCTGACAGAGGGAGGAAAACATTTGCTGCTCAGTGAACTATGGAGGACTTGGCAGCTTTCCAGTCAGGATTGTGGATGCAATTTTGCATAAGTAAAAATGGAGGAAGTGTAACCCTAGGAGGACTGACGCGGGTCTGGGCAAGCCCATAATCTTGCTGTTGTTTTGTCTTTCACGGTGAAAAGTTCCGCTGATATTTCTCTCGACAATGGCAAAATGTAAGTAGCTCAAGTTTGGTACTCCTCAGCAAAAGTTTTCTCATAGGAGAGAAATAACCAATAGAGCAAACAGCTGAGCCAAAGGAAATATAGTCAGCATTGTCATTTTTAACAAAAAGTAAAATGCAAAAATTTGGGATTGCCATTTTTCATCATTGTTGATAAGTTTAAATTTGCTCTCAAATAAATAATGATAAATAATTTGTGAAATGTCAAAAAAGTGAAAAAAGTATATTTAAGTTTTCAAATGTTCCCCAGTACAATTAGTTTATATAATACAACAAGAAAATATACAGAAGAGGGAAACAAAGAATGTGGGCCTTTCGCTTCCAGCGTTGCTAAAATTATTATTCACTTATCAAATACTTGAGGATTAAATGCTTGTTAACAAACAGCTAACAAAACAACTGACAACTGATAATTGAAAATGAGCCTCTTTACATTTGAAAGCTCTCAGCGGATGGTTGACTCCTAGCTGTTCAGTATAAAAGAAAAACCTTGTGACAAGCTATCAGATTTGCAAACTTAATGTGGTCTAAAGCAAAAGTGATATCAAATGTTGTGCATTTGCTTATAATGTGAAGGACATATTCTCTCAGTCAGTAGACAGTAACCCATCAGTCAGAATGGATTAATGTGGAGTGGCAATAATGATGACACCAGGAGAGAGTCCTACTTTTATCTCTGACGTCAGCATGGTTTTGAATTCTGCCAAAATGTCATGTCTTTCCTGCTATATCATCCTTGGCCTTTTTATCCTGGATTAAGGGGGAGAATCGGATGAAAAGAAGAAAAAATACTATTTCAAATATTATTTTTCTGATCAAGAGCTCATTAATAAAAAAGTACACCTTAATTCCAAAAAGGTTGGGATGAAGCTTAAAATTAAAAAAAAAATTGCAATAATTTGTGAAACTAATATAACTTAGAGAACATATTAAATATTGAAAGTGAGGAACTTTACTATTTCATTAAAAAATACGAGCTCATCTTGAATTTGGCTATGTAGTGAGGTGGTTTACACATTCACTTTACAGGTGAAAGCAGGTTCAATTGCAGGTGGGGACACAAGCCCCTCCCACCATGGAGGGTTGTGCCAAGAACAGCATCCGGCGTAAAACCTCTGCCAAATTACAAATGCGGAAAATACAAGTTAGCAGCTTAAGGTGCACTGAACATGCCTCAAAAAGTTGGGATAGGGTCATGTTTGCCACTATGTAGCTTTCCCTCTTCTTTTAAAAACAGTTTGTGAACTGGGGAGACCAGCTGCTGGACCTTTGGGAGAGGAATGTTGTCCCATTCATGTCTAATTTAAGATTCCAGTTGTTCAACAGTCCTGTGTCTTCTTTGTCATATTTTGCATTTCATTATGTGTCAGATGTTTTCAGTTAATGAAAGGTCTGGATTGCAGGCAGGCCACTCCAGCACCCAGACTCTTCTAGTATGAAGCCACGTTGCTGTAATAGCTGCAGTATGCAGTTTAGCATTGCCTTGCTGAAAAAGACATCAACTGAAGGGGGAGCATACTACATTGCTCTAAAAACTGAAAATACCTATCAGCACTGATAGTGTCTTTCCAGATGTGCAAGCTGACAGTCCCCTAGCCTATGCACTGATATGCAGATTACTAGATGCAGGCTTTTCAACTGAGTGCTGATAACAAGTTAGATGTTCCCTTTCTTCTTTAATCCAGAGGATACAGCATGATTTCTAAAAAGAATTGCAAATCTTGATTCATCTGACCACAGAACCGTTTTCCACTTTGCCTCAGTCCATTTTAAATGAGCTTTGGCCCGGGAAACACTGTGGTGTTCCTGGATCATGTTCACATACAACTTCTTCTTTGCATGATAGAGCTTTAAGCTGCATTTGTGGATGGCATGGTTAACTGTGTTCACAGACAGTCATTTTTGGAAGTCTACCCTAGCCCATACAATGATTTACATGACAGAATCGTGCCTATTTTGCAATGCAGTGTTGCCTGAGGGCCTGAAGATCACCAGCATTCAATATGGTTTTTTTGGCTGCATCCCTTGCATACACCAGTGTCTCCAGGGTCTCTGAATCTTTTGATATTATGCACTGTAGAATGTTGCAGATTGCTGAACCATATTTGCTTCTGAGAGACTCTGCCTCTCTAAGATGCTCTGTTTATACCCAATCACGGGTCTCACCTGTTTCCAGACAATTAGTTGCAAAATGTCCCTGTCTCAATGTCAACATTTGATGTTTTATATGTTCTTTTGTGAATAAAATATTGGTTTATGGGATTTGCAAATCATTCCATTGTGTTTACATTTATATTTTTCACATTGTCCCAACCTTTTTGGAATTGGAGTTGTATATTGAATTGTCCCCCATAGTGTAGTGTTTACACATTCACCTTACAAGTAAAAGGTTCCTGGTTCAATTCCAGGTTGGGTCTCAAGCCCCTCTCATCGTAGAGGGATCTATCAGGAAGGGCATCCGGCATAAAACTCTCTACCAAACTGCCAATGGAGATTAATCTGCTCTGGCAACCCCTTAGAGAGAATACAGGGGAGCAGCCAAAGGTACATTTTCAGTTGTAGATTGGATTGTTGCCTGGGATCATTTGAGGACTCGCCCGGCACCCTGGCATCACACACACCTTCCTGTCCTTATTCTTAATCTTGTTCCCAAACTACCATTTGAACAAACTGGCTGACACATTTGGCACAGGGTTGTTTGTTTGGGTATAACATGATCACTATGGGGTCCTGAACCTAAGTAAATTATTAAAATAATATTTACGAAGCTGAAAGTGGTTGATTGACTGTTTCCAGCACTAAAAAAATATAATTTGCCCTTTAAACTTTCTTCCATGATAGGCAGAACAGTTTCATAAGACATCAAATTCATCACTACATGGTCAGTGTGAGCTCCACCTGTCTAGAGAAAATTCCTCAACTCTGATTTTTGGAAGTAAAGCAGCTTTTCTATTAAAAACATCAATACATAAGTACTTACCTAAATCTGCCATATTTGACCATCAGCCCCTGGATATCATTGGCAGCGGCTGGATGAGGTCCAGACTAATGAGCAAGGCATCGTTTATTTGCAGAAATGTGCTTCAAGCGCAGGCTGCAGTGATCAGTCTGGGTGTGCTGCAGAGTGCGTGTGTGCTGCACACAGGGATGCACGCCGCCCACCTACCGCAGGAAACAAACACTCGTTCAACTTCACTCACAAACCTCCGCACGACAGTCACCAAACTCCCTAAAACAGACCGCTCGCATTCAAATAAACAAGCAGTCCAGCTTTGAGGTAAGCACGCCGGAGACGCGGCGACCATCTGACACCGCAGCTTCCTTCCGTTTCAGCGGGCGTTCTGCCGTTACAGAATAATGTGATTATTGGTGTCCTGGCTGCAGACCGCACGAAGCTGTAATCCAGATTAGATTTGGGAGGCCAACAGTTGGCGGAACGACTCCTCCTCTCTGCTCTGCCCTCAGCGTCAAAACAGAGCCGGAGCTCAACTCTCTCCGTCACCGCAGTCCTGTACGCAGACTTATGTAATTGCACGACCTGGAAAATTCAGGCCAGGATTACTGTTCAACATTCTGCGTATCAAACCGCGGAATATATATTTTTATAGGCAAAGAATTTCTGGAATCTGTGTTCAAACTGGATACTTTTCAAGCATCCTATCTACTGAAATTATTCCTAATTTACAGCTGTTAAGGGATCCACACTATATAGCTCATCATCAATACTTGCATGTCTTAAAATATCTTCATCATGATTTTTCATCATTGGGTTTGCACATGAAATTTAAAGGAATAAACATAGAGAATGAGTGTGCTTTAAACAGAACAGTGAGGAGAGCAGGGAGGTAATAATCTGATTTCCAAAGACCTGACATGTAGGTGCTGGCTGCACTAAAGTCTACCAAAATGAAAACTCAATAATTCTGGAGATTCTTTGCTGTTGTCTGCTGTACAACCCTAATTCCCAAAAGGTTGTGACACGGTGTAAAACATAAATCATTTGCAAATGTCATAAACCATTCATTTATTTATAATAACATGAAATATATCAAATATTATGATCCTGAAATGTTGAAAGAGAGACATTTTACTATTTCAATAAAAAATACTAGCTTATCTTGAATTTGATGCCAGCAACACCTCTCAAAAAAGTTGGGACAGGGTCATGTTTACCTCTGTGTAACTTTCCCTCTTCTTTAAACAACAGTCTGTAAACATCTGGGAACTGAGGAGGTCAGCTGCTAGACCTTTGGGAGAAGAATGTTTTCCCATTCTTGTCTGATGTAGGATTTCAGTTTTTCAACAGTCCAGGGTTTTCCTTGTCATATTTTGCATTTCATCATGTGCCAAGATGTTTTCAATTCTTGAAAGGTCTAGACTGCAGGCAGGCCACTCCAGCACTCTTCTCCAACAAAGCCATGCTGTTGTAATAGCTGCAGTTTTCAGTTTAGCATTGTCTTGCTAAAATATACAAGGCCTTCCCTGAAAAAGTCATCAGCAGGAGGGGAGCATATGCTGCTCTAAAACCCTCATCAGAATCAGAATCAGAATGGTTTTTATTGCCATTGTCAGTGAAAGGCTTCACAAACTAGGAATTTACTATGGTGCAATGGTGCAACATGAAACATAGAACATAGAGTAAGAGAACAAAATATATAAATAAAACTAGAGTAAAAATAAGATAAAATAATAAAGCAATAAAACTATAAAACTTATAAAGC
>VUQH01041206.1:8863-23373 GCA_015106775.1 Etroplus canarensis
ATTCAGGGGTGTGAGAGGAGAAGTATTCAGAGAGATCAGTAAGCAAGCCCTGAGGTACAAGGCTGTGAAGTGTTCAGTGTGGGAAACACACCACACCTACACACACACACACACACACACATCAGAGGCCACAGCTGACAAAAACGCAAAGAAGGGGGATGAGACAAGAATAACAAGCAGATCATGTTTATGGATAGCAGCGTGTATCCTACATATCTGATAGCCGTGTATGTGTGTGTGGGAGAGTATTCTGTAACCACTGGCTGCAAGCCGATGACAATACTGGGCTTACTTCAGGTGATCCTTTAGGAAATTTAAACTTAACTGTTGATGCCAAGGAATAGAGAGGAAGGAAGATGGCAAACATCCCAGAGTTAAGCAAGAACACCTGATTGCACATAGAAATTCCTTTCAGACACACAAACACCTTACCAGTTATCTGATTACATCTGAAGATTTTGACTTCTTTTGTGTGAATGAGCACCCTGATTACTTATCAGGGTTTCTGCAGTGTCACAAGCCATTTTACACATATAAAAACAGCTCAAAATACTACAAAAAAGAACCAGATAAATGTTACAACCTAGTACTGTTTTATCTGTTTGACTATTTCCCTCTCGCTGGTAAGGGCTGTAAAGTAAGAAATAAACCCCCAGTGTCTTTCTCTCCCGTTTGTCACCCACCTGTGAGTGCATAGTTGCAGCTTGCCCAGCGTAACTCACCTGTTTATTCTTTACCTCATAATTAGTGTCGCAATGTCCTGTCAAAGCTGCTAGAGTTGGTAAATTTTCTGGTGGAAACCTTGGTTTTTAATGCTAAAAGTTATGGCAGAAATCTTACTAGATTCTTCTTTACAGATGCAATGCACCACTGAACTTTTACAGACTTCACTCAGCTGTATTTGAGAAAAATGTCAGACTCACCAAACTGGACATCAAATGGTCTTTAATCTACCAGTTCCCTTGTACAAAGCCTAAGCAATATCTGATTGTGCCCATGTGAGAATAGCAGAGGCAAGCAAATGTGCATCATGTGGCCTCCCTCTTGTATGGTTGCTCTCAACTAAACCACACTTAGAGAACATATCTGACTCTGATCATCTCCTGCTTTGTGCTGTGTGTGTGACCTGATTCTATCGACACTGTACAGAAGAAAGATCATTTGCCTTACTTTTAGTAATATTGTTAATGTGAACTAAGAGTCAAGAACTTCATTTGTCAGTTGATGCTGACAATGCTTATCACCACATACCCACAGTAAATGCAACTCTTCATCACTATCAGAGGTCTGAATTATGCCATGACGAAAAACTACATGAGAGTGACCCATGCCTGAATGACAGAATGCAGTCACTTGAACAAACTGATGAAGCCAGCAATAGTACAAATCCCATGTCTATAAAGGGCTACAGATACCCACACCTCTTTATGCACACATCTTTTTTCACTCATTTCCACTTCAAGGCACTGGCCTCGTGGTTTGAGCAGCAGCAGGCTATATTCTCTCCTCCCACACATTCACTCCCAACCTTCACCTACCTCTTCTTCATCTTGTGAAAGGAGACTCGATTTTCAAGCCCAGAGGACTTCGACTCAGAGGGAAGTGAGTTGATGAAAGCCTCAGTGTCTGCATGTTGCAGCATATTGCTTCACTCGATAGCTTACGGTTAAGGACAGTGAGGAAAGTTACTGTATTAAAAGAGTCTACACAATACCACACTACCCAGCAGGCAGTCTGTACAGCAATCAAAAAAACACAACCCAGTCTTTTAGGAAAGTATTAACACTGATTCATCAAGTGTTGTGATTTAGGAATACGTAAACTTGAGTCACATGTGAGCAATGTGGTCTTTTTAAAAGACCACATTCTTATAAGTGCCATGGGAAGCAGCTATGCTGACCACTATACCACCTGTGGGCCATGAGGTTTTAATACATTACTTAATGCATTGTGTAAATCCAGTATAACCTACCAAAAGGCTTGAAGAGACAAATCAGTTTGAATGCTTATACTGGTTTACAAAGAAGTAAGTACACTGAAACAGCTTCTTGCATAGCATTTTAAATTTTGTAAGTGGTATACCAAATTAGCCATTAGCAGTTCTTATTTTTAATGGACCCATGGCTGTAAAAACAATTATCACTGATTACTGTCATGTTGTCCCCCGTAGCGTAGTGGTTTACACATTCGCCTTACAAGCAAAAGGTCCTTGGTTTGATTCCAGGTGGGGGCACAAGCCCCTCTCACCATGGGGGGTTGTGTCAGGAAGGGCATCCGGCATAAAACCTCTGCCAAATTACCAATGCGAATTAATCCGCGGTGGTGACCCCTTGGGGAAAATACAAAGGAGCAGTCGAAGGTACACACACCGTTTGCTGTCATAATAAAAATTTGCTTTGATTTTGCTTATCATTTTGTTCTGCTGAAAGTTAGGTTGTGACGATGGACAATGTTGTCGAGGATTGGCAATGGTCAAAGTTACTGATGATAACTTGCTGAAATCAAAAATAATTTTTAACTCATAATAAACTGAATCCGCCTGGCTAGAGTTTCATGTTGCACCTCTACACATAACATACACCTGAAACACAGACGTGTCTGCGGGGGTGCACACACACAAGTTCATGCTTGGACTTCAGCATACTTTCAGGTTAACGTGTGTGATAGTGGAGCAGCTTCACTGATCAATGGTTACCATCAAATGACAGAAAACAAAAGGATGGCACTGCTGACTGTCAGATTGATATTTAAATAAGGGCATGAGGTGACTGTGTACTTGTAGCAATGATGTTTATTTCATCTCCTTACCTTTGACTTTTTATCATTATAGTTATTCAGCAGATATCCATTCACTCAAGTTAACTAATTACGATAAAGCTAAATTGCTAAACATTCAACATCCCCGTAGTGCAGTGGTTTACACATTCGCTTTATAAGCAAAAGGTCCCTGGTTTGATTCCAGGTGGGGAAACAAGCCCCTCTCACCATGGAGGGTTGCGTCAGGAAGGGGAAACTTATCAAATTACCAATGTGGATTAATCTGCTGTGGCAACCCCTTGGGAGGAATACAAGTGAGCAGCCGAAGGTACATTTTATGAAATGTTCAACATGTCAACATATAAAAGTTTCTTCAAGATGGAAGTGATAAATGAAAGACCCAGTGTGTGTGTGTGCTTCCCTCTCACTTGTGCACTTGAGTTTTTGCCTTTGGGCAGAACATTACACATTATGGAGGGCAGATAGCAGTACCATAATGGGTGCACGTTATCCTCTTCACCCTGTTATCAGTCACTGGTGATACTACAGGGGGAGGATAGGATGATTGGGCTACAGAGCAAATCGCTCAGTCCTGGTGTCAATCAGATTACAAATCATATATAAAAATCAAATGTAATACATAATTTATTATGTTTAAAAATCACACCAGGCACGTCTAAATAAATTAAAAGCAACCACTTTGAATATCTCTCTCTCATTTGACCCTGCAGTGTAAATATTCTAGTCCAATAGAATTTTAAATCTCCAGAACACTTCACCACTAACTACTGCTACTAAACTGCTAATAGTACTTATATATACACATATCTATGCATATAGCCCATTCATAGACAAGCGATTTTGGATTCTCTAGCAAACTCGAGTCTTTATGGACTTAAGTAATGTGCTATATACTGATTATTAATATATCAAATAGCAGTACATTCCTAATTCCATTTGAGGCATGCATTGTTTTTAGCAGGGCTTGAGTCTATTTAGCTGAGCACTGACAATGACTATGTTCATTTGAAAGTACTAAGTGAAATGGACTGCAGGTATACTGCTTTTTAACCTGAGGGCTGGAAAAAGTGCTTTACACAGCTTCATACTCACCCACGCACCATCACACACTGTTAGCAGCAGATGTGCTATATAAAAACTCAGGTGGACAGGTGTCTAACTTGCCAATATGTTGTACGGTGAGTGCTGGCCCAGTTTCAGGATTAAGCAGGACTTTTTACTGAATTCTTTCACCCATTACCGTTTTTATTTCCTGTGAGAGCAAAGTGGGGCACAAAGCAGCACGCAGCCATTTAAAGTTCAGTTTTGCCTGGAGTGATGTTGACGATACAACCACATTAAAGCACAGTAAATGAAGAGGAAAAACTGAAGATGACAATAATTACAGACTATCCACATGCTCCATAAACACAATGGACTGACCGGAGGGATGAAAAATACAGGAAAATAGCCAGACTACAGAGGGAATGAAGTAATCAAGCTCCCAGCCAATCAGATTCTCCATCTGAGTGTGTACGTTCCATTAGCCGTCGACCTCACCTATTGCTCATCCCCACATCATGTCAGTGTGCTCGCATATTGAATTTTCTCAGGCTTTTAACACTAAAGAGCTACTCTGTGAAAGCACGCTACTTAGACTGAAATGGAACTAGGCCATAATGATGTAGTCGATATGTAACTTAGTCAGGGGACAGAGAAGTAATCTATCATTCCAGCACAACCATTAGGCGGCTGATTTGTCCACTAATTAAACTACTGATCATAGAAAAGCAGAGACCTACAGTGACAGAGAAAAGAGCTGATGGGAACAGTATTGAGGTGGGGGAGAGAGGGGGGATACTGTTATCTCTGTACACAGTGAACTCTTCTGAGGGTGACAGTGGCAGGCTGTGCCACGCTGGCCCACATGAAGCTGCGGAGCTTTCCCGAGGGCTGGTAGCCACAGAACTGAGAGTAATCAGTGCATCAGCCCAGGCTCCCTTCATCTCTCTTTCTATTCTCTACTCCACCATCATCTTCTCAAATCTAAATATGGCTGCTTTTCAGGGTCATGAGGGTACTATTTTTACTTCACTTGTGCTTCTTGATCATTTTTTCCTATTAGAATTTCCAGCAGATGATTCTATTTTTTTCCTCCTCATATCAATTTCTCTCTCCCTTGCTTCTTTGACAAAAAAATGGTATCTTGTGTCAAAATGTCATAACAGATGAATTTCAGTGTTCCTCTGCCTCTGGCTTTCCTCCTGCAACAAGAAAGGAGAGCAGACTGGTATTTTTTTAATCTTGCTTTCTTGATGTGAGCTGTTTACATCTCAGTTCAACACAAATCTGTAAGCGATCGGCCATCTCATTTGTCATGGACAGTAGTAGTCACATTTGTGGCATTTTTACTCTGGTGCAACAAAACAACAACTCTGGAGGGAGTTGCTGTTTTGTTGCACTGTGGAGCTCTGTGGAGCTCCATTATCTCCAAGCATTTCTTGCCCCTACTTCCTAATATTCAGAAAATAAGTTGGAATATATGCTACTGCAATCCCTGATATCAACTAGGACCCAGAGATGAGCATATCTGTCTTGCTATGACTCATCATAAATTAAACAAATTACGATGCCTCATGAGGAAATATTTTTTGAAGCAGCAGTTGAAAGCTCAGGAAAAATGGATTTCACCATGCAGCTACACTAAAGAGCCACCATTAATTTAAGAAAGGGGTC
This sequence comes from Etroplus canarensis, assembly GCA_015106775.1. NCBI lineage: Eukaryota > Metazoa > Chordata > Actinopteri > Cichliformes > Cichlidae > Etroplus > Etroplus canarensis. Next base: position 14,357 of record VUQH01041206.1, read on the forward strand.
ACATTTAAACAATACCACAGGGGGTGGGTCAGTAACACAGAGACAATTTTGTTTATAACTGCCTATTAAAGAGAAAACCACTATTTTTGATCAGGTTTCTTTAATGGAGAATAGTAAATGTACACAATACACTTACTCATACTGTATGTACCACACTTTCTGTCATAGCCTGACAGCAATGCCTACATACATTATCTAATATATTCAAGTCACGAATGGGGACTGAGAGACAGAGTGCTGACAGCTGAGAGCAGTGGGCAACTGAACAAGATCCCTGCAGTTTACAGTATCGGCTCCCAGCAAGGGGGGAGACACAGTCAAGGAATCATTTTAATTTTCTGAGAAAATTCAGGCAAACACAAGAGCGAGCACGCACGCACGCGCACACACACACACACACACACACACACACACACACCTGTTTAACACTGCATTTCATCTCCCCCACTATGGACACAAAGTAATGAAAAGGAGATGCAGAAATTTTCTGCTTTTACTGAAAATAATCTAGTAGTGACAACTTGTACACACAGGCAACCTTTGACTTCTAAGCAACGTGTGACTGAATTCCTCTTACCCAGTGTGTCTTTGATGTTTTTCACCAGGGAGCCTTTCTTCAGGCTGTTCTTGCGCTCAACGTAGTTTGATGGCACATACCCCGTTTGGTTGGAGGCGTTGCGGACACGCCACCAGGTCTTCGAGTCGTCCAGGAGGAAGAGACGCTCATTTTTACGGATGTCAAGTTCCTGGTCCTGCTGGGCCGTGTAGTCCCACTTGGCTACAACAATCACCTCCTCTGTCATCTTTCATGGAGTCTTCCTGCGGGGAAGAAGAGATGTAGAGTGAGCCAAGGAGTAACACTCTTTAGAAACACTCACAAAAACTGTGTAAAGCGGCTTATCATTTGAGAAAGAGCAATTTGTCCCTGGTTAAAACACAAAAAAAAAAAAAAAACCCCAAAAAGCATACGCCATTTGTATACACACAGGCTGAATGGGCACTTGAATGATAATCTTTTATTAGGAAACGCTGCATTTAAATGGGTTCTTGATTGCAGCCATTAGGCAATTTACATTTTATCATGTACCACAACCACAAAGTTGTTCTTTTGCTCCTTACTGACCACAACACTATCATGCAAAATTATCAATAGTGATGGATACAAAGATAGATATATTTTACAATTATTAAACATTATAATATGCATTTTTTTCCCTAATGTACGGGGGTCATTTTAAGGTGTGTGCGTAAGGCTCAGCACTGCTGTGACAAGTCATTACAAAATAATCCATATTCATCCCTGCACAGTTTTTAAACCGCTTATCCCAGCTCACACTGGGCATTAGACTGCATATATCCCGGACAGGTTGCCAGTCTATCGCAAGGCTAAATTACATAAGCAAGCTAAATATGACTTAAATGTTTGTAGTAAGAGTTAAAGCTGATAATTCCTTGGATGGAGACAAGAACAGCTTCTCGAAATGCAAACCAAATTCTCACCAGCAATTACAACAGCTGACAAAAACAAGAGCTTTCAGGATCTCAAAAAATACTGACCCCTTTAAAAAAATAAATAAAACATATCTCAAAGGACTTTGGTAGAAAGCAGTACAAACACACAAAATCAATTTATGCCCTCATTTTACATTCATCCTCTCTCTCTCACACACACAGATTACTTTGCCCATTAGAGTTTTTTTTGACAGACAGTGAACGATTACATGCTCTATTTCACCAGGTTTTTAGGTAAGGTCATTTGACATGGGTCTGCTAGAGCACCTTAACTGATACAACTAAATGTGAAATTGCATTTTTAAGAATATGCAGCATGAGTCATGTTTGTTGCAAATTTTATTTGTGTACTGTGAAAATCCTTTGTGATAAAAGCCACCTCACGGTATGAGAACCAACTGAGCAATCCAGTTTATATTTAGCTCACTGCCAATTTAAGAGTCTGCAGCTGGAAACAAGATCACTGTAAGACATGTATGAAGTGAAATTAGTGGAGATTAGAAGAAGCCATTTGAAGATAAGGACAAGTTAAATAATTGAATGTTGAAAGGATGTTGTAAAGCTTTTGTGCCAGCTATTGTTTGGCAAAGTAAGAAACAAAACTGTTTGATATCTAATCTAATGTAAGGCTATCAGAAAATGTTGTGGGACTCTGATTTATAGGAGTAATGCCCTTTGAGAGGCAAAACTGACATCAAATAACTTCTACAGCACAACTGTGGGGAGGGTATGTATGCATTTTACTGTGCGTACACATAACAGTACTGATTTATGAATGGCTGGACACGTAAAGGGGTTGGAAATTCCCTTACTACTATAATCATTTATATTTTATTCTTTAATGAGAAGGCATAGCACAGATAAAACATAACCACAAAAGAACATTGTGACTCACGAGAAGAGTAGCGGCACAAATTAGACCATATAAAAAGATTCCATTACTGGTGGAACGATTGATATCTTCTGGGTAGGCTACATTTTATGAAATGCAAATGGAAGCACTCTAAAGCACTGGCTGTTTCAGCTGGAGAGATTCAATTCTGCTTCAATTAGGCCACGACCGCAGAGACAGTGCAGCCGATACAGAATACATTCTTACATTTACAGTCAGAACCGAAAGCAGGGTTGTGTCACTGCATAGCAGTGTCTAAAAGCTTCTGTTTCTACAACAGAACAGAACAATAAAAACTCAAATGCAACAGTCTGAACAGATGATATCTGCCTCTGCTTGCAGTCACTACTAAGGCTGTCAAACTGGATTTCTTCACAGGCTTGAACAGGGACAACAGAGGAAAGGAGGTGCAGAGTTGTGCAATACTGTGAGAGTTTGTCAAGTTCAGTGCAAGTTAAATTACTCAACGTTCCAGGATGTGACAACTTTTAGTGCAGCAACAAAGGAATTAGTAGGCGAAAGACAGCAGGGTCATTTCAATATTCAGGAAGAGACAAAAAAGCAGCAGCTGTGTTTCTTTGGCGAGTACAGGAAATTGAAGTGGAAAGGCAGATTTATGACAAAATGAGGGACAGTGACGTCAACTCTTCTAGGAGACAAGAGGTATGTGAACGTGCTTTGGCCTTTATGTGCCTCCGGCTATAGCTGCTAGGCCAAGCTACCTCTTTCTTTTTAAAATCAAATTTAATCCTCCTGGTGTGACTGGATGATTAAGTTTGATTGGTTATATTATATTTTACCACTGCTGCATTTGAAAAATGTAAATATAAAGCAGAGCAAAAGTTTTCAATTGCAAAAAATGGCCTTTGTTTGGGATTCTCTTCCTTCATTTGCGCTCCTACAAAATAGTGGTTGTTGCACTCATGGTGACCTTCAAGCTGAAAGATGCAGTCACGTGTGCAATTAAGTTTTGTATGAATCAAGTAAAAAGCAATTACACTGGTGCATGGGTCTGATCTCATTTATGTTTATGCTGGGTTTTCACAAACAAATAAATAGCTGTGAACATGAAGTAATATGGACTCACATGTAACTAACTAATTCACGAATTTGATGACTTTCATCACAATCTATCAGTGCCACATTTGATCCATGTGGTTGAATTGTGCTGTAGAGAGTGATAAAGTCTTTCTGCATTTAACTGAAGCCCATCTGCTTATTTTTTTCATCTGGTGTTGCCCACGAGTGCCTGTTAATGAGCAACTGAGGATTATAAGATGGGACTGCGGTAACAACCAGGTAGGAACAACATGAAAAAGAACGTTTACTGTAATGTTGTGGGGGAGCAGAAAATCAGTCAGGATCATATAAACACTAATATCAGCTTACTGCATAGAACAGCATAAGCATATACAAATATGTATGGAGGCAACTTTAAGGGATTCGAACCAGGACTGTCTCCCAAAATTGCAAAGCTTTAGAATAATAATATTCTGTCTCTTTAATACATTAAAGAAACCCTACCTCAGATTTCCATTTCACTTTTTGAAGTATCAAACAACAGGTCCACACTTATGAAGTGATTTACATATATACATGAGTCACCATAGTTCACCACATGATCTACTTAATACGAGATACACGGTGATGGCTACTAGGGAGAGGTACCGAAACCTAGTATCAAGCAGGCCCTGCATTATCAATATTACTTTCAGTACTTTTTATTTTTATTATCCGGTAGAGAGCTCTCCAACTCCCGTCTCTCTCTCTCTCTCTCTATAAGTATCAGTAAACGTGGGCTAATGATTAAAAGTAACTATTAGCAAGCTGAGTGTTATGGGCACATGCATTCTTGAGTGCCTTCATTATAGTGATATGTTCAAAACAATGCTGTTGCAGTACGGTACTGTTGATTGTTTCTATGACTTTATATATAAAAAATAAAGCAATGTTAATTCTATTCCTGATTTGTTTATTTTTTCCTCCCAAAAAATACTAAAAGAATACCAGTGAAGTACCAGACCAATAAGCAGTACCGCTGAGAGTAGTATTACCTTTTAAAATCTTAACAATATCCATTACTAGGCACTGCCACCTGTCAAGGCTGCAGCCTCAGCTGCGGTAAGTGGCAATGCAACATCTCAGAAACATCAGTTTACTGGTGTTGCACATTAATAAAATATATGGGGGAAAAAGTTTACCAACTAGCATTTCCGGTACTGACTAGAAAGGACGGCAATGTCTGAACATGTGGTTGATTAGTTGTGCACATTGGTAGGAAATACTAGTTTAAAGATATTGTGATTGGCCTGCTTTATGCTTCTTTAGAAGAGGCCACACACAGGACAGGAATACTTGACAAATATATTTGCTATCTGTGCTTGGCTATCACTCATTTGTTTATTGGGAGGCAGTAAATTTAAACTTAAAGTGCTATTCCTGAACAGCACAACAAGGTAGTACCTTTCTCTTCTTTTAAACTAGAGCATAAACACTGATTCTGATTACATAATAGTGAATCTAGTGCTGTGGAGATCTAGCATTGTATGGTCACTGTTAAATGCTGCAGAACAAAACATGAGCACACACAAATGCTTCTATCATCATCACAAGAGCCCACCTTTTCAGCAAGTGTCAGTCATAATGTTTGAGCCATGCCAAATTTTAGCCAATAGTTTTCCAGAACTGCTTAAGCTAACTGAGCAAAACAGGAAAATGTCTCGCCTAGTTTAAAGTGCAAAAAATTGAAGTGCACAAGGCATATAAAAATTTCCCAACACATTAAAAGACCAGTGTCCAATATTTAGTGCCCTCTATCAATGAGAATGCAGACTGGAACAAGTGAATAGTTTCTCTCACCACCCCCCAATGAGTAACAATAGCTGTTCTGAATTGTGATGACATTTTATGGTAAACACTAGCTTGCAGAAACACGAAAGCTAGGATTCAAGTCTATCTGTTCTGAGCTACTGTAGAAACATGGCAGTGCAACATGGTAACTTCTATGGACCCGCTAACAAAGTCTAGATAAACATCTTTTCGTAACTTAACACAACCACAATGATTATTATCCTAGAGTGACTTTACACTATAAAAAGCATACATGTGCAGTTAGACTCAATTTTTGATAACAGATCACCTGAAATCATAGACACCTTTAAAATGCTTCCACAATCTGTAGTGTTACTTATTTCAGTCAGTGTAACTGACCATGTGACTTTTGTCCCCCAGCCTAACATGAGCAGTTTTCCGCCTACCACCCGTGATACCAATTTCTGTGTCTTTGACATTCTTGCATCAGGCAGAGTAACGGCAATGCTGCTTCAAATAAAATCTATCCTCCTCTGTTGGCTATCCAACTGTATTACTGCTCATTGTGATACTGAATTTACTCAAGGCAGTTAATATAAAAATTTGTCTGAAATTTCTTTTCAAACCATTTAGGATTCAGTGAACTGACATTTAAAACAGGGTCTACTGAAAAGAAGATACACTTAAAGATACACTCGTTTAATTGGAGCAAATAACTTCCTTGACGTGGTTCCACAGACAGGTGGCTGAACAAAAACTCCTCTCTTAAAAGAGCACATATAAATAAACAAAAGAAAAATCAATTTTTGAGCGAGTGGATCTTATTTATGAGGGAAAATATGAGCGACAGGCTGCTGAGCTGTGCTTCTCTAGCACTTCACAACTCCCTTCAATGAGGGGGTGGGGGCGCGTTTATAGGCTCTTTCAACAGAACACAAAGAGAGAGAAAGCAAAAGAGGATTATAAAAAAGAGGGGATGTTTAAAGAAAAAAAACGTCTGGCAGAGCTTTCTGTGTTTGGCATTCAGGTCAACGCTAGCCAAAATTCAGCCAATGGGATAACATTTCTACCTCCCCCCTCCACTCCACACTGTTTGCAGTAGTTGCTTCTCACAGGAAGCAGCACTGCTTTACTCCCTACTGGCGATCAGTGTCGGAAGCATTTGGAGTGCACTGAACAGACTGAAACATGAGGAAGCCAGACTCGCTGCTACAGCCACTCTGGATAAGGCTCTGCGATTTAACGAGGCCTAACAGTCCTCTTCACAGAATGATTTCTTTCTAACAACAAAACCAGTCCAGAACAGAATTCAATGCCTTTTACATACAGTCAAAGTTGAGAATGCTTTCCAATGTATGGCTACTGTTGTCACACTTACCCCAATTTTACAGGCTGAAAAATATAAGAGTGGCAGCTATATTGTGAAAAAGCAATATGTTACACCCCCCAAATAATCTGTCAGTGCATCACCCACATGCGAAGTACATTTTCTGTCTCTCACAGGCATTAAACTGAAGGCGTGGTATATGACATGAGCTCATCTGCCTCTGTGTTGAGGCTGGTCAGTGCTCCTCACCAGTTTCAGGAAAATAAATGCATGCCATACACATGGAGGCCATCAAAATGATGAAAAAAAGCCCTAAACTCAAACCACTCAAGGACAGCTCGAATGCAACACCAAGAGAATTTCTTGCTGTTGGCTCAAAATAGGACTGAGAAGAAGGCACCCTCAGACCACACAAATAGAGCCAGGCCTGCTATCAACACCATATGACTGAACATTGGAAGATAGAGGAGGCTTTATCAAATTCAACTTTACCAAAGCTACAAAGAACAATTTAAACCAGAGAACAAACAAAACCAGCTATAGCAATATTATCCATAAAAATCCAGCCCCGTTTTATGATGATTCCACTGAGTCTGAGCAGCAGACTCTTAAAGTAACATATAAACAGAAGTATCTAAAAGTAAAGCCAAATAACTGTTGGTTTTGAGTTTGAGGTTTTAATGGGATACTCCACTATCCAGCACTGTACTCCCACAGAGTCTGGGATTTGTGAATAACAGATTAAACAAAATCAAAGCAGGAGAGGCAAAGACATACTGACTTTTAGTGCCTACTGTCACCACATTCTTCAGTTGCCTTACTTTAATGTTGAATGTCTGAATAGCATTTGTATCATCACATTTTCTGAGGGTCTCTTCAAGACAATTTTTTTAAACAAAAAGGTCAGCTTATGTAATACACAGCCTTTGAATAAAGCTCTCCCCTGTGCTGTACAGTCAATCCTTTTAAATTATAATTATGAGCTGAGAAATGCCCAAATTCCATGTTTTTTTTTTTTGTTTTTATAATGTTGAGCAAACAAAATATGATGATGTGCACAAGAGTCACGTTAATATGCTGATCCTGTGCAATTCAGGTGCACACAGCTACCTCAAAACACAGCTTATAAAGTTTCATGTTTAACCCTCTGAGTGCAATATACAAAAATTTCCTGCTGCTCTAGCAGAAAAGCAAGCGACTGTTCCCATGAGCCGAGCTGGAACACAAGCATTCAGCACACAGATGGCAGTCATCTTCACAAAAGCACCAAATTATATCCAGCATGTCAACTCGTATTAAAAGCTTTTGGTGTTTGTATTAATGAGAGTATTAACTGCTTCTCATGGAAAAATCACTTCACATAATGCCAACAAAACAAGCAGCGGCTTGAGCACTTTTAGAGGATTAGAAGTACTAGTGAGAGCTGGTGATCAAACAGCAGAAATACCTTTTGAGAACAAACAGGAATGTGTCTGTCATAATGAGGTTTAAAACATTAGTAGGTTTGGGAAATATGGGCTAAAATGATTTGGAATTTTTTCAGGGTAATTGCAGACATGATACAACAAAATAAGTAACCCTATCATCTTCAAATCTTCACTATACCTTTTCAACTGTGTGTTAATGCGAATTCCATTGACAAGCATGTAGCCACAGTCAAGATAACCTGCTCAAGTTAAATCTGGGCACCAAGATGGGGAAGAAATGTGATTTACGTAAATTTTAACGTGGCATGGTTGTTGATGCCAGACGGGCTGATCTGAGTATTTCAGAAACTGCTGATCTACTTAGATTTTCCTGATCAAACATCTTTAGGGTTTACAGAGAATTTTTCCAAAAAAAGAAATATCCAGCGAGCATCAGTTCTCTGCGAGGAAATGCCTTATTGATGCCAGAGGTCAGAAGAGAATGGCCAGATTGCTTCCAGATGATAGGAAGGCAACAGTAACTCAAATAATCATTTGGCAGAACCAGAGGCATGCAGAGGAGCATCGCCAAAGGCGCAACATGTCCAACCTTGAAGCAGATGAGCTACAGCAGCAGAAGACCAGACCAGGTACAACTCCTGTCAGCTAAGAACAGGCAATTACAGGCTACAATTCACATGGGTGCACCAAAATTTAACAGAAGATAAGAAAAAATTTGCCTGGTCTGATAAGACTTAATTTCAGCTGTTAGGTTCAGATGGCAGGGTTAGACTCTGGCATAAACAACACAAAAAAAACTGATCTATCTTTCCTTGAATCAACCGTTCAGATTGCTGATGCTGGTGGAATAGTGTGGGGGATATTTTCTTGACACACTTTGGGGCCCCTTAGTTGTTACCGACTATTTAAAATGACACAGCCTACCTGAGTATTGCTGCTGACCATGTCCATCCCTTTATGACCACAGTGTACCATCTTCTGATGACTGCTTCCAGCAGGATAACACACCATGTCACAAAGCTCAGATCATCTCAAACATCTTGAATGA
>VUQH01041206.1:23393-36596 GCA_015106775.1 Etroplus canarensis
CCTGAGTATTGCTGCTGATCATGTCCAACCCTTTATGACCAGTATACCATTCTTCTGATGGCTGCTTCCAGTAGGCAAACATACTACATCACAAATCTCAAATCATCTCAAACTGGTTTCTTGAAGATGACACTGAATTTATTGTAATAAAATTACTTCCACAGTCACCAGATCTCAATCTAATAGAACACTTTTGGGATTTGGTACAGGAGATTATCAACAGGCGTGCAGCCGACAAATCTGTAACAACTGCGTGAAGCCATCGTGTCAATTTGGACTAAAATCTCTGAGGAATGTTCCAGTACCTTGCTGAACCTATGCCATGTAGAATTTAGAGAGGAGGCAAAAGGGGGTCTAAGCCAGCACCCCAGTATCAGCAAAGTGTATCTAATGAAGTGGCAAGTGAGTGTGTGTCTATACAAAATCACTACAGCTCACAACTGCACACACACACACACACACACACACACACACACACACAAAATAGTACCATAAATCTTAAGCTGCTTTAAAAAAAAATGAAAGAAACTTCTTTCTTAAACAGGATCTTCCTCAATTTTTCACATCACTTTCATTTTCTGTCATGACTTCAGCCCTTCTCTCCTATGTAGTGCCAACATTGTTGAGTCAATCCCCATGACAACAATGATTAGGTGGTCCCTTTCTTACTCACAGAAACGTTTCCCAACAAATCTGACTTTCATCTTCACACTCTTCAATTTCTTGATTTCCTTCTAGAAGGCAAATATAGTCTATGCAATGACAGTATGGTAGTTTAAACAGTTGTTGTTGCTACATAAAATAAAAAACAGATCACCACAGAGAGCACCACATTTCCAGAAGTGTTCCCAAGTGTCCTGGTATTATATTTTTAAAAAGATGTTTTATACATTCCTCATACTCATTAGGCATTTAATGTTGACATTTCCTAAAAATATGAATTTAAAACTTTATTTCAAAAGCATAATAATGATTATTTTAAGTATCATTTCATTTGTTGATTAAAAACTTTGATCAACAGAGTTGAAAGAAGTGTTTCCAAAAGCCAAAGATACAGCGTACAGTATCCATTAATGAATAAATTATTGATCACTAGAGCAGGATATGATGTGATGCAGGCATGGGTAAGACACATTATCTCTGCAGAGGGTAAATATTGATGTTTTTTCTGCTTAAGCCTCAAACACTTTTTTTATTTTTATTTTTTTAAGATTACATTATGCAAGTTGCTGTTAATTAGTATTTTCTTAATTTAGGTACAGAACAGTGAATCATGTTAATTTCATATCATTATTTCATCGTAATGACTGCAATGAATGCTGATAAACAACACTGAATCCCTACTGCATTGAGTTCCTGCTAAATTCCCTACTTTCTCCCTTTCTCTTCAGGCATAAATAGACAACTTCTGACTTGGGCTGTTTTCTCTATTCCTTGATGCCTCCTTTAACTCCTTGAATAACAGTGCTGAGCTTGTTCACTTTGCACACCTCCCCACACTCTAAACACATGACCCAAACCTCTGTACACAGCCTCTCTCTGCTCTAAGCCATCAACTATTAGCATTGTTTTTCTTGTATCTATTTTATCCAGTTTTGCAGTTCTGGTTCATATAAGGAATAGACTGACTCTATTTTTGACTGCGATAGTCTGGTAGTCATGTCCCTTGGTAGAACAACAAAAGGCAAGCACTGTAAAGCACAGTGCAGCAAATGTAGTGAACATAGCCTTTGATGCACAATGGCGATGTTTTTCCCTCGATTGGGGGCAGAAAACACCTGAGGTGATGGTGTGACAGAGCCTCAGAGAGAGCGATAAAAGAGAAATAAAATATTTGAGTGTGAAAAGGGTCACTTCCAGGCCAAACAACAGAGATGTTGCAGTGGCTTTAAGCTACAGAAGTGTTTAATTAACTGTACCAGACTATTTTTCTAATCCCTCATGATAAATCATGCCTCCAAGGAGCTTCTCTCTACACATCCAGACTAAACTGGAGCCCAAACACTAAGCCTTTTGAAAAACAGGTCTTCGAGTTGCTTGTGTTGCAATGTGCAGGTTTTTGCAGTATGTTGACTTTTAAGGTGCATCAATATATTTTCAAATGATTGCAAGAAGACAATACACTATCACTGGCTTCATCTCTCCTTTCACACTGTACCACTGCATCTATGTGCAAGTTCTCTCACAATATGGAGAGGGCACAGCTCCGATCCAAGTCTCAATGAGAATACAGGAAAATTAATTTTGCAGATTAAATCCTCATTTTGGGTAGAGCTAAGTTTACTCCTTTCCTCTGCTCTTTGTTTCATCATAGTTAAATTCATGTGTTAAATTCAGAAAACACCAGTAGAATCAGGTTGGGACATTGTTTAAAGTTTTTTTTCTCACTGTATTACACAGCAGGAAATAATCCATGTATGCCTTCTCACTACTGCAAATACCTGAGTAGAGCATGCAGGGGGCAGGGTAAATGATGACCACTTGCTGTCTGCTATTACTATCATTTTCTGCAGTGTACTAACATTGCAGCAAATCAGCGCAATGAGACATCAAACTGAATTTTTACTAGAGAGCTGGCAGGCTAAAGACTGGCTAATGTCAGATTTGAAAGGGCTGCACACTTGTGCTCTCACTTTCACCTTCATTAGATAATGTCTAGAAGAGTTCAGAGCTGCACTGCCTGGGTGAAAACAGTTTACACTCTGTGTATTTCTCTTTCACAGTAAATATGTGTGTGTGTGTGGGTGGGTGTATGTGGACTACAGTAGATCACAGGAGAGGACAAGCAAGTTACAGTGAGGATAACATTAGGTAGGCTATTCTAGTTTACGACTAGTTGTTACATTACTCTAAATAAAATCTCCCCAACAAGTGTTAATCCATCCAAAGCAATCAGTGTGTGGGAGACACTGAATTGTCACTGAATTAGTTTGACACTGAAATTTTAAAATTGGAGGCAGGAAAGTTCTGAAACATTCAATTCTTGTCCTATTAGTCCACTGTTCATTAGCCATCTCCTAATCAGGACCAGAAACTAGTGTGTTCAGCAGAACCTCATTACTGTGATTATTAGGCATTACCAGCTAATGTGCTGTATTTAAGTTTCAAAAATATGCAGACCAAAGGCTAGGCTAAAAAAATAAACATCAAAAACTGTACCCAATTGAAATTTGGCCAAACTTCCCAAGATCATCTTGTGCACCTGTGGTCTGCATTCAGGGTGGCTGCTATTTGTAGATTGCTTCCTGAAATGTCCATCCTGGCTCCTTGTGCACTCACGCTCTTCAGTTTTGTATCCCAAGTTCTATTGTATCCCTTGTTCTATTGTAAGGTGGCTGGCACACAGCACACTGAAAATGCAGACTTTTTCTGGCCACAAGACAGTCTTCAGCCACCACACACACCTCGACCCACTTGCTAGATTTATGGAACTTCATACATTGACATGCAGAGGGTTGGTGTGAGGGAAGAGGATGCAAGGGATAGGGTGAGATGGAGGCAGATGATCCGCTGTGGCGACCCCTAACGGGAACAGCCGAAAGAAGAAGAAGAAGAAGAAGAAGAAGAAGAAGAAGAAGTAGTTCAATATGAAGGGTTGTGAGTTTTAAACACAGTGAAAAAGATTCAATATGCATTGTAATTGCAAGTGTCAACGGCAAACAGTAGAAGTGATGAAATAAGTCCAGAGGTGCACAAGTTGATGACCATGAGGTGGAAATTTGCCAAATTTAGATCGGGTATGATTTCTGATTTTATGGGCCCAGTCTCAGAACTTTATAAGTCTTCTCTCCTAACGTTCAGAGCATAAATATTCACCACAACATGAAAACTACTTGCTTTTTTTTTGTAGGTATTACTGGTTACCAAAAAAGCTATGACCCCTCAAGGCAGGGACATAGGATTTCTGGGTTTGTACTATAAGGGCTGAAATGAAACACTGGCCACAAATCTTCAGGCTACTGTAGGCTGCAGGGATGGGGTTTCCCCTGGTTAGGCTTGTTCCTGGTGGATCCCACAAAGGCTTAATTGCATTGGGACCTGGGAAGTTAGAGGGACAGGTCACCGCCTTTGGCTCTTTGACATGTTCCTCGAGTAATTCCTGAGCTGCATTATCTAGTTCAAGAGGCAGCTACTGGTGGGCAGTACGCTTGCAAAGAGCATGTTTTTTCTCTAACAATGTTTTGATGGCTGGTACATGCAAAACTTATGTCCACATGAAGGCTAAAGTTTCCCAGGAGCACTTTGCATTATAAAAGATGACTAATGCTTCTCTCTTCACCTGTCAGTGATTGGTGCATGAAAATGCTTGCTGCAGCATTTTTATAAATGAACAAACATAAGAGTGGTGTTACTAAGATATGCACCCATCAAATACAGGCACCTCAGCACAGCTGTCCAAATCACTTCTTGATGAAGCTCACTAGAGCTGCAGCACTCAGTCTTTTTCTCCACAGAATTTCTTTTTAATATCAGCCGTTTTCCAGAGGACACTTGATTACAAAGCAAATTGTCACTAATTGTGGTCATAATGTGACAATAAATATAGTTTGCTAATTCTGCAGTTTAGCAATTAGATCTACATTGCTTACTAAGCCAAATAACAGTAGCATTGTTAGATGGAGCTAAATCAGGACTGTTTAATAAACTAAACAGATGCTTATTTTTCATTTAGACAAAGTTAATGCATGCTGCTTAAGTTTTGCAAAAGTGCGTATTTTCTCTAAAAATCTCATATTTGATTTTTATGACAATCTTTCATTTTGTCCCAGTCCTGAAAACAAAAATCCCACACAACTACACACCTAAGGTAAATGACATTTTCTGCTGTCAAATGGTCCAAAACTTTAACTAGTAGGTGTCAAGAGTTACTTAGTAATAATTTAGTGATAATCCTGCTAAGCAATTTAAGACTATAGAGATCACTCTCAATATACTTTAACTGCAACCTCATCACAATGTTCCCTCCCTACAAGAAAAAAAGAATGTGGTTACTTATCTTTTTACTCTGACACTGCTCCGTCACTCTGAATCTTTCCCATTCATTACAAAAATGTTAGCTATGGTAAAATAGCTTTCTGGTGTGCAAGCTGATGTGAAGTAAGATGTACAGAAAACAAATCACATAACAACTACCAATTACAACACCAACAGATTTATATATATGTATGGAAATCTGTGCTCACAGTGATGGAAAAACAGCAATATTTGATGTTTCAGATATTTCCAGAACAGATACATTCACTAATCATACAAAGAGACGTAAAAAGGAAAAATTAAGCATTTTAACTAATACATTTTATTCTCAAACACCTTAACTATACAACTGCAGGAGTAGAAAATGTCTGGTTGGGATTTTAGTTTAATAAGGCAAGATGAGAGGTAAACGATCCTTGCCTGTTGTGTGCATAATCTGCTTCTTCAGCTCATTTCAAGCCATAAGGATGCATCCAAAGCACCAGTGATGGCCCAATTTTGTATGAGAAAATAAATTTGTAATCATCCAAACTACAAAACTACAAACTTTCAAAACTACACGGTCTCAGGATAAGTTGTGAAAGAATATGTTGTAAAGTCAAGTTTGCTCATGAGGAAACAAGAATACAGAGCAAAGTCCTCTGAAATGATCTTACACATTTTCATCTTCCATGTATAACAAAACCCACTGTTGACTATACTCCAGCCCGAGCTTTACCTTCTCTTTGTACCCTCTGCTCCATTGGCTTTCTTTCTACTCCTCCCTCGGCTATGGATCTGAATTATTCTCTTTGATCAGATGCTACCTTGAGGCTCCCAAGAGAGAACAGATTGAAGTAGTAATAGCAGTGCAGAAAGACTGGTGCAATTCAGTGCAGACCTGTTGAACACCCATGTAAAGATGTGGCTAATTTACTTTATAGTATTTATACTTTTCGTATAGCTAACGTTTGACAGTCTTAGGAGCTATTAATAGTCTCAAAAAAGCAGATAATCTTATAAGTGGAAGATATATATATATATATATATATATATGTATATGTATATGTGTGTGTGTGTGTGTGTGTGTGTCACATCTGACTTCCAGAGCGGGCTTTTTTCCTTTATTTTGGACACTCAGCTCGTTTCCTCTGACCTCATAGATATCAAAAACAATTCACATACCATGAGCAAGTATTGAGTGTGGGAGAAAAAAAAATTCATAAAAAGAGCTTTTGTTAAAACAGCACAGTCAAATTATTTCAGGTGGCTGAAATTGAGATTTAAGCATCATTTCCAATCTGAATTTTTTTTTTTAAATCTGAGCACTGTCAGACATTCTACTACACCTGTTTAATCAATATATATTAAAAAAAAATAACTTAAACCAAGATTAGAATGATCCATCTCCATTTCCATATGTCTACTGTGTACCAATGTCTGCTGCAACTGAAGAAAACATTTTCTAGGACACCTACCACATACTGTATTTATTTTCTTGAATGAATGTTAGGATGTTCCATGATCTATATTTACCTACATTTTCCAAGATACTTGGGAAGAAAGTTGTTACAGCTACCCTGCTTCTCTTTCTTGCACGTGTTTGTCTGTCTTACATAACTGTGTTTTGGTGTCAGACCAGCGGAAAAACCAAAACAGCACATTGAAAATGGAATTGCCAATGTGTAAAAGCTACATCTCCTGTTCATGACTATGTGGACTATGTCCATGGGAGGTTTCAGCACCACCCACCTGAGATGTAACATTGCAGTATTTTATGAACCCTTCTAGATCTTTTCAGGGCAGAAAAAGCTGAAGCTGTGCCATCTCAGGCCATCAGTGTGGTCTCCTTTCTGGTCACTGCTTTGACTGCTAGTGTAAACAGGTTTATACATCTTATGACTATCTGAGCTGTCCTGCTACTATTATGGTTTTCTGCATCACAGGCCTCCATAGCTTGACATTTTACACTACATTTAAGGGCCTATTTAGTGTGGCCTGAGCATTGAATGCCGTTTCTGCTTCCCTGACATGCAGATGATATCACTCCTTCCACATAAAACGGCACAGCAAGCATGTGCCAGCAGCTCTCCATACCCTGCCAAGGTCACGTTCAAACAACTGTAGTTCTGCCAAGCCAAAAACAGCAGATTGGGTGAATAGATGCCCGGTAGCAAGTGTATATGACTGTGTGCACATTAGAGTAAGAAAAAGACACAGCCAAAAACAGAGGGTGTGCAGTATTTAATTCTCCAGAGACCCCTGTGGCATTCTCAGCCTTACATCTCATAAATAAAGAAGGATTTCCTTCAGCTGCAGCCATGTGTGTAAGAGAGAGAAATAAGGGCACAAATGGATTAGGGGATGCCTATCACATTGCTCCCAGCAACTGAATCAACTCTCAAGCACGCAGCAGCATATCTGAAGACAAATACAAGAGGGCTTAATATAGTTAAAGCCTCAGTTTTAACAAGTAAATGAATGTGATTTCACATGATAACCTACCTTTAAAAACATTTAAAGCAGAAATATCCAAATTGTGTTATTTCTAAAGCATTAGTTGGTCCTTGTACAGATTTCATTAGATCCAAGTTATGAGACTTGATTAGCCATACTGTAACCCAGATGGTTGCTGTGACTCGTTTTGATGGAAGCTCAGAGCCTGTCACATGGCTTTTCTTGTCACTGAACAATCTCTACATGCAGAGTCGCTGCAGTTTTTAATTCACACTAAGCTGTGATATGAGCTTGAGAAAACACATTTTAAATAAAAAATATTAAGCTACTAAACAGTATTCTTATTACTTCATAGTTCAAACATTTGGTAACAGCACAATCAGCATGTGAAACATTTCATACAAATTGACATAAAACTGGGCCATTTGAGTAATGGTGTTGAATAATCAATTTATTTGATTAACTGTCCAGCCCTTGTTAAAAGGCATGTCAGGCAGCAAAACGCTCCTCAGCAGTTTGTAATAATCTGGCTTTTCAGGCAAGGCTAATGTCGGTATCTAGAGTTTGATAATAAAATTTCTACTACCAAATAACTGAAGGTCTGGTGGTTTAGGCTTACTGAAAACTACCAGATGTGTAGCCTAAAACCTGTTGCTGTGTTGTCTTATCTTGTCAACTGTGTAACTGTGACAACAATGTTTAACTCCTCCATTGTATAAGCTGTGAAGCTGGTAGCGCGTTTTCACAAGAGCTGAATTCCATCTATCTAATCCCTTCCATAATGCATGCCCCAGCAAATGCACACACCATTTGTCTGCACTTACTTTCATTTTCTCTGTGTAGTCTGGGGACTTCCCTTAATCTCACGGATTTCAAAATAATCTTGTGGAAAATTACTTAAAATCACATACCTAATTCACCACAGTTTAAAGTCAGAAGTTACTGACAAAACTGCTCTGAAAGTCACACTGATTAAAATAAAATAATTTGCTTTGCACCAGTCATACAGTGTGAGCACATGGTGTACAGATAGGTCAAGAATGCATATTATTTTAAAATCAAATAAACTGCAAAACATGCCTATTTTGCTGAGCCATGTCTAGTTAAGGGTGAGAAATTAGCATATGAAAAATTACAGTCCTAAACACAGAAAAATGTACACCAATAGGACAGTTTCAGAAGAAGTAAGCTCATCTCAAGTCACTGAACCAATCAGTGTTTGTCTTCTGTTATACACTTTAAAGCTGAAGAGCCAAACCTGCATATCCGCTTATTTGCAATGACTTTTAAGGGACACGTGTTGGGTTTGACTGTCTTGTTGAGTAGTCGCCTACATGTTCAATTTAGTGCAGTAATTACAAAAGGTAAAACAATACAAAAACTGATAAGTAGTATATAACATCAATATATTAGGGCTGTTGTAAGTTTAAAAAATAATTACAATGCAGGGAGAAAAAAAAACAACTCACCATGTACGAAACAAAAATAAAAAGCTTGAGAAAAATTTTGAATGTTCTTTAAGATTACAAAGTTATACACTAGCAAGAAAAACTCAATCCCCAATATCACGATACAGTACATTTTCTGTCAATTCAGTGAACTAATAGTTTACATAATGGCCACATGCAAAGGACTATTTCTTTTTAACATTTTAATATATGCCCAATAATGACTGGTACTCGTTCATGTGATTAATATTTGCCTTTTTTTTTTTTTTTTTTTAGAACTTCAGAGCAAATGATTAGTGAGAATATAAACATATAAAATATTAGTGTAAAGGATAAGACACTTTTAAAAAATAAATGAATACAGGCCTAACAAATATTGGCATACAAAATACCAAATGTAAACATTTAACTTTTCAAGCTTAAACTACAACAAATAAAGTCATGCTAACATTCACATTTCTACTTGCATCCATGTGGTGCTGTGTAAGACAGCAAACAGTCATCCAAATGATGAAAAAATATTGCAGTTAACAGCAGGGATTTGCACTACTAGCTGCTCTTGCTAATCAGCATCAAAAATACTGGTGGGTTAAACTAATTATTCCTATTTTATTAACATACAGCAACAGTCATCTTTTGGTTGAAAGGTGTTATGACGCCACCAGCCACTAACAGGGGTGCCAGCAGTTGATTCTCTCTCCCCGTTATGGGAAGTCGTAAACAAGTTTTGGAAAGAAGACTAGCAGCATGGGACTGATAACAGTAGCTGGAAGCAGCACGATTCTGCAGTACTTCGATGAAGAGAATGAGCCGCAGTATCAGAGTAAACTGAAATAACCATGCATCCAAAGCGATGTCTAATGACATTCTGCACAGCTGTGTGGACACTAGTGTGCAAAGAAGGAGCGTTGCTGCTGTGAAAAGCGCTAATTTTAGCCACACTCCGCAAACTAAACTCACATTGTATGAGCCCTACGTTAAACATGACGCAAAGTGCCACACATTTCAGCATCATTTAAAACATGATTTGATTATCAAAGAATGTGATTAATGGCTTCAAATAGCTCTTCAATACAAATGTAATGTTTGTATGGCCAATATTTATCCGACTAGTAAATTAGTTGCTAGGAACATCCCTAGTAAACAGTGCATTTTTCGACACCACAAAATAATTGATAGACAGAGAGACAGGCAGACTTATTGCACAAGCCTGCTCAGAAATATAAGGATATTTTGGAGTCAAAGAAACATCACTTTATTTTGCAAGGTTGATACGACCACACACCATAGACTCCACCGCTGCTACCTGTGTATTTTATTGATAAAGCAGAACATAAGTGGCATAGTAGCTCATCTGGCTCATGATCCTTCACAATTCACAGGTTAATGTAACGTGAAATAGAGAATGAAAATGAAATGTTGCTATGAATGAATACATGTGCTAAATTGTGCTAACTAATGAGGATTAAAATTCATTAAGTCAAGGAGCCTCAGAGTCAAATCAAGGACAATTTCATCTTAATCACCACCAAATAAAAGGGTTTGACAGCACTGACCATATAACTTTCTTAATGTGGAAATTAACCAACATCATCTTGACCCTCCATCATCTTGACCAATAAGATCATGATCATCATCATCATGCTCTAGCAACATACAAGTGGCACCCAACACATGTGGAAAAGCAATATTTTAAGCTATCACAGCATTGTTAGCAGTAGGTCTATCATCTAAAAATAAAGAACCACTTAAAATCTGCCATCACAATATGAATAGCAAATACAATAAACAGCAACAGTAAAATATTGTGAACTGACCTTCACATTTTTACTTTTAAAAACAGGTTATGGTGATCATATTGGTGAACAGTGTGATTGCTCATCGCACACCAGGACCTGATGCTACGCAACAACTCTGATTTTGGACCAGCCCTAACCCGGCTTAAGAAATTATTATTCCTTAACCAAACCTAATGACAGCACTGATAAACAAATGACAGAGGGGCACACACAAACACCAAATTTATGGCCATTACAATCCTGTCCAATACTCTTCTGCGTAGCATTTCTTGTGAAAATGAAAAGTTGCCTCTAAAATGACAACTATGACCTTGAGCACCATCTGTATACTGTTTATACACAGGAGTATGACTTATAATAAAGACCCTAAAAAACTCAAAGATGGAAACTTGACTGACTTGAGAAACTAAAGGAAAAAGCTAGATTGTATTTACTGAGCACTGGATCTTTTGGCAATGTCTAGTCAATTATAACAAGTCAGAAAAAATAAATTGCTAAAAACACAATGTCTATTTGTAAGAGGAAATACTTTTATTTGCTTTTCATCATACAAAAGTAAAGACTGAAACCACTGTCATGTTTTTACTTAAATATAAAGCAATAACTTGCAGCCTGTCACCTTTACATAAAGACTGGAAATAGGAGAAAGCAGCTACCCTGTGCCTCTGCAAAAGTAATATAGCCTAACAACCAGCAACTCTAAGGTTAATACAATTAAAGATATATACATATATCTTGATGTTCAATCCCTCTGAACACCAACCAATTAGTGGTTCTTTTTCTCCACAAGCAATATTTTGATGAGTACAGTCTGAGAAATCACTTACAGACTGGTCATGTCATTTCAACCTATAACAGTGAGAAGCATGTAATTTAGAAACAGAAGATCAAAGCAGCTGCTGTAGCACAACTTAATGGCAGGTCGTGATGCCTTCACACTGAGGTTAGAGCTAGGGTGGGTCAAGTGAAGAAATGCAGAACTAACATGCTACTCTTTGCTGAAGTTTATCACTGGCAGAAATAAGGAACAGCTGGAAAAGTATTATTCAGCATGTGAGGCGGTATATTTCTGTGTGTATGTTTCCCTGGCCAACATTCGAGTTAATGATCCAGGAGCAATCGTAAACCAGAGACCAAAATCAATAAACAGACAAAAATAAACATTTTTACATGCTAAGTTTTCATACAATTTCCTAAAATCTAGGGCTACAATTGTCAAATTTTGTTTTAATAATTATGTAGTTTGTTTAATTTGATATTAACGATCAAAACCAAAAAGTTTAAGTGACAAGGTTATCACAGAAAAACAAAACAACACAGCATGTTTCTCCATCACAAAATGTGCACCGCATGTGGAACAACTCACCCATTCAGTAAAACTCATCACAAATGTGAATCATAATGTTTACTACGGTGCTGGTGCCTTTTAGAGCATCCATAGGAATGGTGAGAGCTTGTTAATGAGGCTGAACTGCAGAGGGATGGTAGTAACGTGGGCTGCAATGCTCGGAGGGGGACTTGGATCGTTCTGTGAAATACAGATAAGCAAAGCCCTCTTGCTCTGTCTGCACACTGCCCGTTTGTGCATCAGTACAGCCAAAGGGGAAACGTTCACTTCATTAAATCAATTAGAGCATGAAGAGCCTGTCGAAGCCTCCGCAGAAAACAACAGGACGGAATAAACTCACAAACAAAAGCTCAAGTTTTTTTAATGAGTCATAGAAACTCAAGAAACCTTTCCTTCATTTCACAACTTTTAGATGTTGAGGTCATGAATGTGGTTTGAATAAGATAATGCTGTGGCCCTTTGTTAATCTCAGTACTTTAATTAGAGACATGGAGGATAAAGTAGACTTCTCAATCTTTGATTGTTAATATACCAATCTGACTATATTTTTGGGATGCACAAATACTGATTCAACATATATGGCATAAATAATATTTTAATCTTCACACAAAGGAACCTGAGGACTCAAATGCTGTCCAAATTTTAAACTCTTACAATAAGTGTTGGGTTTCACTCTTGCTCTGGCTCTGTTCATGGCCCAAGTAACAATTTTCTGCTATGTAATATGAACCCCACACCGGCTTAAGGAAAGTGTGGAGGAGCCATAGACTCTTGATTACCATTTAATGAGCAGTCATGGTCATGTTTCTCTGTTGAGTGAGAAGAAGCTAAATTCACAATCTGCATAGTAATCTCCCTGAAGACCTCAGAAGCTTTACTTTCCCCACTTGTAAAATATCTTCCTACCTTTCATTTCAGTAAGAAAACCTGATAACGCGAGCGCTCAAATGCAACAGCTGTCTGCATTTATCTGCTGCCCTTGCTTATGTTTTTAAAACATTATATGCCCCATAGTGTGATCACCTCCAATGCCAGCTCAGTCCCCAACATCATAATGCACCAACAACATAATACAAAGTGTATAGCTGTGACTCTATGGATGAGTGTAAGGCTGAGAAACACCGCAATTGCAATGTAACCAGCTTTTCTCTCTTATAGTCTCCCCCTTCCTCCAGCTTTCACCCCTGTCACCTCCCTT
>VUQH01041206.1:36616-47781 GCA_015106775.1 Etroplus canarensis
CCTGTCACCTCCCTTTCATCCTAGAGCAGGATTAGGCCTGATGCCCAGTGGTGACACAAGGACACTGAAGCCAACAGACTGTCAGATCAGTTGTTGGGCATGAATTAGGAACTCAAGCCGGTTGGACGGGGAGGGAGCAGGCAGGCGATGATAAAGATGAAGGACAAGAAGGAGAGAATAGACAAACTACTAGGCAAACAAAAGTGAAGCAAAGGACAAACAACTGAAACGCTAAACTTCTGATAAGAAGCAGAAAATAAAGTCATGAAGGAAAAAAGTATTCAAATGAAATAGACTGGTGGTGTCCAAGTGGCTACAAAAAAAAAAGCTTACATCACCACGCTTATATGCTTCACTGACAATGTTTACATGCTGATGTTAAACATGTTTGTCATGGCTGTCATCCCAGTTTCACTTAAAAAAAAAACAAAACAAAAGGCTGAAGCTTTTTTATATTATATTATTTTTTCAAGTATTCAGTCTTAAATTCAAGTATTGGGCAATTGAAAAATGACCAAGAACCAGCAATGAGGAAAGTGTCAATCAGATTAAAGCCACCTTTCTGTTTAAGTTCCTCATGGCTTCATTCAGAAATACTGCAACATTAATGACCATGATGTTCACAATATTACAAACTACATGAGTAATTTCACTGTACAGATGCAATGAATCAGGGTTTTCTTTTTCTTTGCCCATATTTTTCTACAGTTATCTTGTCATGCAGAAAAACAAAGTCCTATATGTTTTATTGTAGAATTGTTATATCTAGATGATATATATATATATGAACTGATGGTGCATTTATGGTAATGCACTGGTCATTTGGTGAACACACAGCTTCTCTTATCTTCATCTACGTGTTGTAGCCATTTACTGTCACTAGGGGGGCAGTGTGACAATCTGTGGGCTACTCTTTTTTTTTTTTTGCTGCTGTTCGTTCGCCGGTCAGCCACGGTAAAGCTTGAAGTTATAACATACAAAGAGCTGAAATAAAACTCAGTGTTAAAAACAATGAAAAGTGTCACTGCAGCCACTGTTTGTTTCTGATGTGGTTTTGCTTTGTTTCATTGATTGCACTGCGCTCTGCGCTGGCTCTAGGCAAATACTGATGTAAACAGATACAACTGCAGTACCATTATTCAAGCATAATCTAGTAAGATTGCCTATCCCACTGAAGCCAATATTTTAGATGCCATCAGATTAACAGAATAAACACTAGTACTTGGCAATTCATCACATTTTTGATTTTTGGCTTCCAATTAATATGAAAAATAATTCTGATAGTTTCTTGTTCAGCTGCAGACAAAATGCCTTTGAGTTTTTGGATATATCTACTGTAAAATTCACAAGGTTTATGAAGGTGAATCTGTTGAGAGCTCATAACAGCTGCCTTTGTCTCCAGACTGCTCAGTCTCTCATATGGTCCACCTTCGACTGTAAGCAACAGCTAATTGTGGAAAGTAGACTACTGCTCACCCTGTGGCTGCCATGCAGGTGTTCTGAGACAGATGAGTCTGGGCCATGCCTGGGCCTTTTTGCCCCATCATGCACTAAGACATCTTGTCATGGAAACAGCTTAGCAGGAACCAGCAGCAGGTAGAGTTGGACGCTAAAACAATAATGATAATTATCGCGATAGTACTTTTACTCCATAGTGATTTAAGACACGGTTGATATTACGTCGATAGAACTCACGCCATTCATGTTTTAACAGAAAATGCGAGAAGCCAATCATAATGGAGAACAGCGCTGGTCGAACCAATCACATAGCTGGAAAAGACCTGCAGGCATCTTTGTTGGGTGGAGCTAGGCTAGCAGCTGGCAGCAGGGCATGTGCTAATGTTTGAGCTTCTGCAGCCATGCGCACAACATCTCAGAGGAGCGAGCAAGATAAAAGAGAAAATAACAATGGAAAACCTGAGGGACAGCGTTATTAAAGGAGACAAGGCAACAGACACAGCCCGAGGGTCAAAAGACGAGGACATTGTTGGACAAACGGGTCAGAGGAGTTCGGTGTGTGGAGATATTTTTGCTGTTTAAAGTCCAACACGAAACAGAGAAGCTCCACAGCAAACTGTGTCAAAGCATGTTTCCACAAAGATGATAATGATACTTTGTGTTTTAAAGTGTGAAGCAGCGCCATCCTTTAGAGCACAATGTAAGAAAGACTTTACAATCCCAGACCCAAACAAGCGCTGTTGGTTCTCCTGATACAACCACAGGGTCCACTTTCTCCGGCTCTATGTCTTAAAACAAAAACACACAGTGAGACCAAAGGTAACAGTTATGCTATTGTTTTAAAAATTACAATGCCAGTAAGCATGGTGGAAAATGTGGGATTTAAGCAGCTGATTAAAGCAATGAACCCTCGTTAGCAGTTATCTCAGATGGCTCAGTTATACACAGAATGCTGAGAGACAGTCGCATATCTGAACCATATTTGAGCCTCACTGCCCAATGCACTGACCAATGCTGGAATCTGAAAAAGCAAATGACTTTAAACTGCACACTTTTCTGAAGACCAAACACGTGACGTCATGACTTTAGGACTGACAGAAGCTCTTTGATCCTGACCAGTGAATTTGTACTGAAGATAGAAACACACTATTTTTGTCTGTTTCTTGGTTGGTTTGTGTAGATTCAAATAGTTTTAAATGGTTGGCAAACAAATTTACTTGGAACTGACAAAGAATTTACTTTGTGTTTTCCTGTAAAACTTGAAAGCTTTAGAATTTCAATTTCAGATTTAAGCTTTCGGAATTTTAGAATTAAGATTTTATTTTAGTTAGATTTGACCAACAACTCTAATGTTCTCCTATAAAACCTGAAAGCTTCTGACTGCTCAGAATTCAGATTTTAGTTTAGTATATATACCCATTTTATTTATTTAAAATGTAGTTGTATAATGTTCTACAGTACATTTGTCATGTTCAACTTCTAACAGACAATAAATGATATTCAAGTCAAAATTTGCCTTATAGCTTCACATCTCACTTAGTAAAATGGGAATTTTAAGCTTGATAGACATGATTTGATTTATATTGAAACTTATATCAATATCAACTGATATAAAAAATACTATTGTGATATTAATTTTTCCCATATAGCCCAGCTCTAGCAGCAGGGTTGTGTTAATGTATGGCAGGAATCGGTAATGGGTCACCAATCAGGGTGATTTTTAGCTCATTTCCCCATTGATAAATTATTATTATTATTATTATTATTATTATGAGAGCCATAACAAATTAAACCTACCAGGTGATAATTTCATGCATTTGCATATATCAAACACTTGAAACACAGATGTGTCTGAGCTTGTACAGGGATGTGTGCACAATTTCATACTTTGACTTCGGCACATTTTGAAGTTAACGTGTGACTGTTGAGCAGCTACACTGATATTTTATACAGAAAAAACTAACTGGATGATACAGTAGAACCATAAGATTAAAACAAAAAAAGAATGGTGTCAATGCTGTCATTTTTACCGTTTAAGCAATTCAGCAGTTATCAGTCCGCTTATGTGAACTAATTATGGTAAAGCTAAATCATTCATCCCTTTATTTCAATGTGTAAAAGTCACTTCATGCTGGAAATAAGAAAAACACCCAGTGTTGTGTGTTTCTCTCTCACTGCGTGCTATTGAGGTTTCTGTGTTCAGGCCACGCATTATGGAAGGTGGATGGTTGCTACCTTAATGGACACACATCAGCCTCTTTGCCACAGTGGAGATGCTACTGGTCAGTGCGGGATGATGGGATGACTGGACTATGGAGCAAACTGCTGAGCCCGAGCCTGCAGCTGCCTTTGTGACGGTGACTTTAAGTTCAAAAACATCCTCCTAATCAGGTCCTAACTCCCTACTCTTTATTTTTTATTTAGGTAATTTAGTTTTATTAAGTTGAAAAAGACATTTTAACATCAATGACACCATTATGTTTGTCATGTCAATGAAAAAAATCATGTTAAATAAACAAGAATATTGACCAAAATAATCTGGATTTGTCAAGAATTAAACACCCTGTATCTTTATTACACAGAATAAAATACACCTCTGACCTGATGTAGTGTGACAGGAGAAGTAAGAGGAAATTCTTCACTCTAGTCACCCTTGGTGCACTGAGAATCTCTGTACAAAATTGTGTGTCCCATTTCTCAACACTTGTTATGAAGCATCAAACTGCACTAAAGTGGTGGGCCGAGTCACCAACTGACAATACCATCACTGCAGCCATGCTGACCATAATATTTAGGAAAAACATTGATGTGCTGATGTGCTGTTGTTTGAAGGAAATGATAAACTCTGAAAACAAACACAGCACAAATGAAAAAAGATTGTATTTCACCAACAAGGCCTCACACATACTCTGCACCACAGTAACCATACTGCTTCCGTCTAACAGCAGCATAAATTATCTCCATTCTCTTACATCATGTGGTCACAGAAAGGGGGTGCACTGTCATAACTGTATCTACTGTCAGTTTAATGGCTATATATTCCACAGATTACAGATGATTACAATGACTATGGGATTGTTTTTATCTTGTTTCCATCATGATTCTATTCCGGAGCATCGCTCAGTGTCTCCTGACTAAACTTATTAATTTCTCCTTTGTTCCTAGTAAGCCTCTTCCCAAGGGAAATGAAACATTATGCTTTCCACAAAACCAAAATATCAATTTTGAAGATGACCTCTCTTCCCTGAATGTTTGCCCCTACTGTACTGTAACCTCCGGGAAATAAATTTCTTTTATTTTGTTTGTGAAGTCTACAAATAAAAAACATGCAGCCAAGTACACAAGTGCTCTCAAAAGACAGACTACAAATGTAAAGAACATGCAAATAAAATTAGAGCTTACTGTCCAAGAGGCAATCCGTGTAATATGGATCATAAAATGTAAGAGGATGACACAATTGTCTTTAAAACTTTTTTCCTCACAGAATGACACCACAAATACCACCTACACTTGAAATCTTTCCATTGAACTAGCACTTGTGTTATTAGAGCATAAATGCTTCCAACATAATTCAAGTTTTACAAAAAGACATCTTCAATTTCAAAACAACATGAAACAAAAAAGAAAGAAACCTGTTACTTGTTCAGAATTTAGCTTTTTTCCACTGGCTTCTACTCAAAACAACAGAAGAACAAAATGCTGTGTGGGCACTGCGTGACAGTATACAACAATTTTTCAGTCCGTTAGGCATATACAAGAAAGACAAGCAGAGTAATTAATCTCGGCTCATAAATGTGCAATCAAATATACAGAGTCAAGAGGATTTGGATTATCATCTCATCTGTAAAAATGTGGCTCAACTGATACATGGACAAGTTTGATAAGGGAAGTTAACATCTGGAGAATAGCAATTAAATTCAGATCAACATAATGTATGCTAAGAAATGTTACAATTTCCAAGCTGAGCTTACCTTCTTGGAATTAGTATCAAGTGACAATACAATACCACTTTGTATGACCAGCAGAATATTCTGCGAAACACTTTCTACAAGCTGCATTCTTATCAACCTGAAGCGACAAAGCTCATGCAAGGTGGAAATAAATGTCACCTGTGTTTGTCCTTGCTATCAACCTGCGCATGTAGTTAATCATTACATATAGGCTAAGCTGTTGCATTTTCTTAGGCACATTACAGCAAGAAAACCCTGGAGAATATCCAAAATGCTGATTCATACAGTGGTGCAAAACTTTCTTCAGTTCACCTCTGGTATTAAACACTTGGCTGACAACTAACAGGGTATAAAACTTCCTACAGGTTACCT
Source organism: Etroplus canarensis (assembly GCA_015106775.1). NCBI lineage: Eukaryota > Metazoa > Chordata > Actinopteri > Cichliformes > Cichlidae > Etroplus > Etroplus canarensis. Next base: position 42,397 of record VUQH01041206.1, read on the forward strand.
CTTAAAATCTTTAACTTTATTAATTGATGATGGCTGCCCGAACGCACCATTAGTTTCAGTCTCTGGAGTACAAGGGGGCAATTTAATGCATCTCAAGGTTCAACTATAAGTCCAACTTATAATGAAACATGTCAATTATAAATTCCTAGAAGCTAAGTTAATTAAAGCCTGCTTTAAAATGATGTGATTGGTGCAACTAGCAGCCTCAAAGCACAAAATGTTCATCTTGCAAAGACTTTAAAGAGAGAAAAGCCACAATCACCAGCATTACAAAATGTGGTAGCAGAAAATGATTTAAAAAATACGCATGAATGAAACAGCTGTTTGCTTTTTTAATAACTGACTTGATTAGCTCTATATTAAGGCTAGAATTGCTTAATGAGTACATGTTATTTCATGTTATTGGGATTAATAAAGGATTCTGATTTTTGGTAACAGACAATTCAAGATTTCCTATAATCTTAATAATGCTTAATATTTATATACCACAAAAGAAAGATTTCCTTTGTGACATCTGTTCTAATTTAATTTCAAGAAGTGGGGAAACAATTCATGGTTTCATACTGATTTACTTCAAAGAGCGGACAAGCCCCTCTCACCATGGAGGGCTGCATCAGGAAGGGCATCCAGCATAAAACCTCTGCCAAATTACCAATGCAGATTAATCAGCTGTGGCAACCCCTTGGTGGAGAATAAAAGGGAGCAGCCGAAAGGTACATTAAGTTTTTAAATGTGTTACAACCATGACAACTAACTAAAACACTACTGTGTGCTCACAAAACTAACTCAAAATAAAATATAATTATGCAGGAAATGTCTTTAGTTTTATTCTTTGTCATTTTGATCAAATGAGTTATGATAACCTGTCCTTATGAGGCTTTGGTGCATTTGTTTATTGAGACTTGGGATGTCTACATGACTGATAAGTCAACTATCTTCAAAGATTTGTGCCTGCACTGTAATTTCTATCCTCAATATCTTAAATCTCCCCTCCACATATAAATTTTTTTTTTTTTTTTAAATAGTGTCCCTGTAGTGTAATGGTTTACACATTCACACTACAAGTGAAAGGTCCCTGGTTTGATTCCAGATGGGGACACAAGTCCCTCTCACCACAGAAGGTTGTGTCAGAACAGGCATCCGGTGTAAAACCTCTGCCAAATTACCAATTCGGATTAGTCTGCTGTGTCGACTTCTTGGGGAGAATACAAGGGAGCAGCCATAAGCACATCAAAAAAAAAACAAACTTATAGGTTACAGGATAAGTTTGAAACTAAATTACCTGAATTACTGGTGAGATTACTTTCTTATTTATTTATTAAATCTTTAAAAAACAAAAGAAAACATTAGCTTCCATGCAAACCCTTGATACTGATGTTACTTATTTTGTCTCAGACAAAAATTCTATATATAAATATAAATATTCAGCTCACCATCATACTAAGGAAGACAGAAAAAGTTATTGTGAGGTGGAATTAGATACATTTATTGGGACCTGAAGTTTCTCCCCCAAAAACATAAATAAATCATGATACCTATTACCTTTCTGTTAACCAACTTATAGTTTTGGCCCAACTTTAGGATTTAACAGAACTATCACCAATAATATTCTATACAACTCATGCCACATGCTGTTTGGGAGTGAAGTTCATCTGCAAAGTAACCAGTAATTTTAGGGTGTAGCTAAATGCACTGGAGTTAAACTGTGCTTTATTTGCACTGACGTACAGCCACAGAGCTCCTGCAGATACTGCACTGCTCTGTATCAGTAGCAACCTTCCCACTTTTTGTCATGCTACTGATATGTTGAAAATGCAAAGCACTGAAACTCACATTTTCTCTTTGCTTTATGATGCAATGGAAGTTTATGTAATAGAAACTTATCACGCCATTTTTTCTGCACATGCCCGCACAGCATACCTGTCATTTCTGTGCGAACCTTGTCCTAGAGACTCAAGTGTGAACATGGTGCTCTGGGCAGAGGGTGTGTCCGCAGAATAGGTGTGCCACGAAAATGTACCTGCGTGAAAACAACTGCGCTTTCACTCACACACACACTCAACCTTTACATTTACAACGCGAAGTGGGGAGTTTTCTCCCCGCCTTGCGCATTTAAGGAGAAATAACGTCCAACCACCACAGCGAGGAAGACAATGCGTGCTGTTCTCTGCTGCTGCTGCTGGCTGAGGAGGATGCATGCTGCAGTTACCACGAAAAGCCACTAGAAACACTGACAATCTCGGCATGTGGCACCAGTCGCCAATCCGTGGGGTTTGGGCAAATGTGGTTCATTGTGCAAGCTATTCCGTTTTTTGTTTTGTTTTTTTAAACAGGCCCTTTTTGACACGCACTGAGCATTACTGAGGGAAATAAACAGAAAATTGGCTTTTGAGATCAGGAAGAGAAACGCGGAGAGTTACTCAAACAGAGCAGATGACTCAGAGAACAGTGATGACCTGCTGTAAGGAGCCTGAGCTCACAGGCCTTTAAGAAGTGGCCCCGTACGAAACTGATGAATAATAAAAGTTGGTACGTTTAAAACCTTTTGTTGGGGGCGTGAAAGTACAAAAAAAATGAGCTGATATTTAACAGCAACGCTGAACTCTAAGGGAAAGCAAGGTTCCGGCAAAGCGTCTAGTTAAACCACATCTGAGTGGACAAAAGACCCAGCGTCAAATGTGCAAAGTGACCCGAGCAAGCTGCAGTTTCTGCCCCAACTTTCACGCCAGTTGGAAATTGTATTTTTCGCGGGCAAGTTTTAGCACAAAAGAGTCCTTCGAACGGGCGTTTAAGTGGGCAAAGCGGCTCGTCCGACCGCACCAACTTAAGACAGTTGATTTGAGGTTACAGGCTTACCTTAGTGTTCACTCCAGTGAGAATGGGCAAACAGCGACACGTTCAACAAGCCAGAACCAGAACCCGAGAACCAAACTATAAGTTACTGAGCAGCCGCAGAAATAACGATTATATCCACATATCCCTGGGTTTCCCTAATTTTTTTTCCTCTGTTTTAAAACATGGACTAAGCAGGTACCGTCCGACCTATCCTCGCTTGTTTTTCCGTCGCAGCCTGACTGCCTCCACCTCAATCATTCGTTTCAAGCTAGTCCACGAAGTACTAACTTCCGTTTTTCTGTTTCAAAATAAAGTAGCATCAGGGAGCCTTCCATTGGAGACCTGGCACTCCGAGAGTCCTGAACATGGGAGAGTCCTGTTTTTTAAACTTTTAGCTCTGTAATCCCTCCCTTTAACACCTGTACTATTTCTCTTATGGTCATATCTTGTAGATAGTATTTATGTGACATATTACACTTTCTGACATTAAGTCTAATTTATCGTTATTTCAATTTCCATCTTTCATATTAAACTTATATATAATTTAAATTTGAGTGTTTATGGGACATTGCACGTTTTAAATATAGGTTTATACAGTTTCTTTATCCTACCTTTCATATCCAGCTATATTTAGACCAAAGGGAGCATGTGGAACTTACCCCAAGATCAATGAAGGATTCTGACGCTGATTCTGATTATTTTGGAGTAAATTCAATAAATGTTTAAAGATTGTCTACATCAGATTTGTCAGTTGATTGTGGGTAAAGGTTTTTTCCTTACTCTTCCCTACTAATACTCTGCACTTCTTGATTCACTATCGTTCCTCCATCTGACCTCCCCTCACTCTCATTTTCCTCATTCATCAGCTCCTCAAAGTACTCCTTCCATCTTCTCAACACATTCTCTTCACTTGTTGGTACATCTCCAGCTCTATCCTTAATCACCCTAACCTGCTGCACATCCTTTCCAGCTCTGTCTTTCTGTCTAGCCAATCAATACAAGTCCTTCTCTCCTTCCTTGTTGTCCAGCCTCTCATACAACTCACTATAAGTCTTTTCCTTTGCCTTTGCCACGTCTATCTTTGCTGTACCCTGGACCCCCAGTACTCCGTCTACTTTCTTCATCTTCCTTATTATCCCACTTCCTCTTTGCCAACTTTTTTCTTTGAATACATAGTTCCCACATGACGTCACAACATACGAGCGGCCGCCATTGCTATAGACACACTGTAGGCAGCTGTGCATTCAGGACACCTGAGGAAACGTCGCCAACCAAACCATTAACAAACTGATTGTATGCCTCCAGGGACTTGTAGGCCAGGAATTGCTCACTGGTATAAAAGCTGCATGCCAACACATGATGGTGCACGTCATAGTATTGAATTGGTGGCAATGCTGAAACTTCATTGTTCAGCTTTTCCTTTGCTAACGAGTATGGATCCACACCTATTACACCGATTTTCTCATTGCATCTCTTTCTATCCTCCATACTTAATGATTCTACATGGTCTTTCTCCTTTTGCCTTTTCATGATTTTGATCACAAGTTGAATCCGAAATCAAAACAGTTTAAAATTCACATGGGAGATAAAGAGCAGTGTGTGTAAACAAGTACAGCTTGCCAACAAAGATGGCGTCGCTAAGGAGGTCACGTGACAAAAAAATGTGTCTGTGGGAACTATGTATACTTCCCTCTACTTCCTCATTCCACCTCCATGTCTCCTTGTCTTCTTATCTCTGTCCAGAGGACACACCAAATACCGTCTTGGCTGTTTCCCTCACCACCTCAGCTGTACTTTCCCAGTCATCTGAAAACTCTTCACTACCACCCAGAGCCTTTCTTGACTCATCTTTAAACTCTGCACTACATTCTTCTTTCTTCAACGTCCACCTCGTTGTCTACTTTCACTCACTTCTTCTTGTTGCTTTCCAAAGTCATCCTACAGACCACCATCTGATACTGCCAAGCTACATTTCCCCCTGACACCACCTTGAAGTCTACTACCTCTTTCAGGTTGCACCTCCTATATAAGATAGAGTTCACTTTCTCAACTCTTGTAGGTCACTCTATGTTCCTCCCTCTTCTTGAAATATGTGTTCACCACAGCCATTTCCATCCTTTTTGCAAAATCCACCACCATCTGTCCCTCCACATCCCTTTCCCTTAACATCATACCTACCCAACACCCCCTCATGTCCTCTGTTCCCTTCACCTACATGCCCATTGAAGTCTGCTCCAATCACCACTCTCTCTCCCCTGGGAATACTCTCTACCACTTCATCCAACTTACTCCAGAATTCCTCTTTCTCTTCTAAATGACATCCAAGTTGTGGGGCATACGCAGTAACAACATTCAGCAACACAACTTCAATTTCCAGCTTCAAAGTCATAATTCTGTCTGATACTCTCTTCACCTCCAGAACACTCTTCACATACTCTTCCTTCAAGATGACCCCACTCCATTTCTCTTCCTACCTACACCATAGTAGAACAGTTTGAATCCACCTCCGATGTTCCTGGCCTTGCTTCCCCTCCACCTGGTTTCTTGCAC
>VUQH01041209.1:0-13730 GCA_015106775.1 Etroplus canarensis
TCCCCACCAAAAAAAAAAAGGGGAAAAAAAAAAAATTTGTAAAAAAAAAAAAAAAAAAAAACAGTACACAAGAAAGGTGTAATTTGGCATACCCCAGCCTTTTTTCCCTGTTTCCCTTCCTTAAGAATGGCTTCTCGACAGCCACCTTTCCATTGAGACCATTTCTGATGAGGCTTCAGCAAATAGTAGGCTGATCAACTGAAGAACCAGATGTATCTCTCAGGTCCTGTGTCAGGTTTTTGCTTCAGTTTTTTCCCATTTCTTAAAGACAAACACTGTTCATCTGCTGTAGTTTTTTTAAGGCCTGCCAGTTTTTTAAGGGCACACTTCACACAATGCTGAGATATGCCAAGTTTTCAGTTTATAGTTCTTAGGGAATCACCTTGTTGGTGCAAAAATACTATTATAGGTCTGTCAAACTGTGTTATTTTTGGAATTTTATACAGCTTAAACTAAAGAAATGGGAACAAATTATGGTTTTTTGCAACAGGCTGCTAGTAACAAAATGCCTAAAGCAAGGTTATTATCATTAACTAAAACTACATGAGAAAATTAATTATAGTTAACTGAAATACGGCATTGGCTCACTGCATCGGAGGACGGCTTTACTAGTCGGAGAGTTGCAGACAGAGCCGGTTCAAGAACTGCCTGTTGCCACCCAAGACCCTACCCTGGACCTGTGGAGGTAAACCAGAGGCCATAAAGACGTCAACCCCTGAGCATTGACAAGGTGCCCTTGAGCAAGGCACCAAACCTCCACATTGCTCCCTGGCACCTGAAATGGCAGCCTTGCATGCTGACCTCCTTCACTGTACGTGTAGAAGTATTGGCAATTGTAATTTCCCCCCTGGGGATTAATAAAGTAAAATAAAAACCAGACTTTCGGTAAACATCAAAACTAACTAAAACAACACTGTGAGCTTAGGAAACTAACTAAAAAAAAAATATTCAGGAAATGTCCTTAGTTCTAGTCTTCGTCAGTTGGGTTAAATTTGGTCAGATGTCTGTCTGATGGTGCTTTGGTGTTTATTGAGACTCAGGATCTCTACATGATTGTGATTCATCTGCCTTCACAAAGTGTTGTGTTTGTATTGTAATTTCTGATCTAAACATCTTAAATCTTTCCCTGACAAATACCATCCATATTATAATAATAAAGTAAAATAAAACTAACACTGAAACTAATAAAAATTAAACTGAAACTAAACATTTTCAAACCATAAAAACTAAACTAAAACGAGCAAACCCACTCTGTAAATGAACTGAAACTAAACTGAACTCAAAACAAAAACTCAAAAATAAAAATAAAAACTAATTAGAAAATACAAAACAATAACTCTGGCCTAAAGATACAATTTAAAGTTGTTCTTTGCCAAGTTGTCTTATGTGCAGACAACAGTGGTTTGTCCCATGTGTTAAGTGCCTTTTTAATGCTTGAATGATTCATAGGTCAGTGTTGAGCGGCCTAAAAAGAAACCCTGACTGAAAATGGTCAGGTACAAAGACTGAACTGAAAATAAATGAAAAAGCAGCCAATGTCCAAAGAAAATTTTGAAAGAGAGTCAGAAAGCCTGGAGAAATACAAAATATAAAGCAATGAGGAGTGGCTTGAGATTTTTGCACAGTACTGTAATTAAGTTCAGTGTTTGTTATTAAGAGGACTGTGGGGAAAATCACGCTTAAAAATAAACAAGGCAACCCAGACCTCTGGTCCTCAGTGGAAATGCAGACATCCACCATGGCTGAACCAAACGGCAGGCTGGGTGGGAACATGACCTGTGACAGGCCACTCAGAGAGCTGACTGGAGTCCCAGATGACAGAGAGGAGGCTGAAGAGTTGGATTCTGAACCCTGGGAGGAAGATTTCTGAGTACCGTTGGCCACTGAGGAAGAAAGGTTGGAAGAAAGTTCAAACACAAAAGAGAAACCCACTTTTATCTAAACAGAATATAGAACTGCAGCTTTATATGTTAAGTTGTGCTAACATTTTAGAAATAAAAACATACATACGTTTATTAAGCCATCTGTATTCTGCCACCATCTCCTTATAAGCAGGGTATCGTCCTGCTTCCTATGAAGATATGGCCAGAGATATGCAAATGAGATACAGTAGAGATGTTGAAACTTTTATGGGCTCACTATATTTGATAAAGAGTAACCCTAGAACCAAAAACAGATCCAAAACTTATCAGAGGAACACATTTCCTTTCCCAACTTTCTAGTAATCTTTGATAGTTGGGATGCTTTCTAACTCCAGGACCTGTTTCAGTTACCAGTGCAAAGGATCCCCAAACAAAAACTTGCACAAAGCACCGGCTCTATGCTTTGATCAGCACCTGATCCCGGCTGCCTGGTGAATAATGCACACAGCCTGGCTATTTTTCACAGCGCGAAACCCTAGCTCCAACAAGTAAAGTGAGCGAGGAATATTATGACTGCATGCCAGCTGTCGGCTCTGCCACACTAACCACTGCTATATCCACTGTGTTGTGATGTGACTCGTGTAGTTTGTGTTTGAGAGAGAATTCAAAATGAAAGCTAGGTAACAGGTCATGCATGTTAGATCATTTGACCGAGGCCTGATGAAAGAGCTGACAAGCTTTTAAATAACAAAGAGCCACTGTGGAGCGCAATGCAGTCTCTTCAGCTTGTTGTTAAGACCTTATTCAGCAGCAAACATCCAACTGAAACTTCTTTAATTCTTCTCTGAATACACCAGGGGTGTGGGTTCAGGTTCATTAAGGGCTAGTCATACATGGTTTTATAGATTTTCTTAGGTTAATTTAATCAAAAATGTATGTCTCACATAGAACTTTTCCACATACATTTTGGTCCACCCTCAGTGAGTCCACTAAGTTTTTTAGCATTTGGAACATTATGTCAAACAAAATAATGTATGCTGATCACTGCTCTATCAGAAGGATTACATACAGTGAACACACAACAACCTGTTTTACAAGCCTGAATTTGACAGCTACTAAACTTGCGAGGCATTTAATAAACCCAAATACATCTTAACATAAAAGCAAACTGCTGAAGCTTCAAATTTGTTCTTGCACTTATGTCTGCAAGTCTCACAGATCTGTTTCACAGGCTGAACGTAACAACTCAATAGGGCGTGCATATTTTTTCTCTGTGCTTTTTATCCATCTACAGTCATGTGAAAAAGAAAGTCTTTCATAGGACTCTATCCAGTCATTTAAGATGTTCAGACTAGAAATTCCATCACAAACAGAGCACTTTGGAAGGCAGTTGACTCTTAGTCATGTAGACATCCTGAGTCTCAATAAACAGGCACAACAAAGCCTCATCAAACAGACTGCCTTACTAAATTTGGGCAAACTGACAAAGACTAAAACTAAGGACATTTCCTATATATTTTTATTTTAGTTCATTTTGTGAGCACACAATACCATATTACTTAGTTTTAACCAAAATTCTAGTTTTTATTTTTATTTCAGTTAATTAAACTATTTTTCTAATTTAGTTTTAGTTAAGTTTTAATTAACTATAATAATCATGCCACCACAGCATTTCAGTTGGGTTGAGTCTTGACTTTGTGCCATTGCAACGACTCAATTCTCTTCTTTCTCAGCCATTCTGGTTTAGATTTACTGCAGTGTTTGGGATCATTGTTCTGATGCATAACCCAATTTGGGCCAAGCTTTAACTGTCAGACAGATGGTCTCACTATTTGTCTCTAGGATACTCTGGTATAGAGAGGAATTAATGGTGGACTCACGTGCCCAAATCCTGCAGCTCAAATCACCAACCCTCCACCACAGTGTTTGACAGCTGATATGAGAGGTTTGTGGCAATAGGCCTTGTTTGATTTTCTCTAAACGTTGCGCATCTCCACTTTAGTAATATGTGTCCATAGGATGCTGTTCCAGAAGTCTTGTGGTTTATTCAGATGGAATTTTGTAACCCGTGCTGTTGTGCTCTTTTGGCAACCTTTCCAAACAAGCCCTACTGGTTGTGAGTCCTGCGAAAACTTTTTTCTCTTTTTCATCACTGTAAATTGTTTTGGTGAGTTGGCCAGCTCTGGAGATATCCACCTTTTCTTTATTATAATGGAACCATTCTGTGAATTTTAAGGGACCAAGTCACAAGTTCTGAAAGAGTTTTAGTACTTTAAGCACCAAAAGACAAGTGTCATCTAGTTATATTCAAGAGAAGGCAGGTGTCTCTATTGCTTATATCTTCAAAACTGGGCAACTCTCACCAAAACAATGCAGACTGATACAAATAGCACTATAGGGCAGAGGGGAAAATGTAAATTTGATTTGAGATGAACTGTCCCTTTAAGATTCTACATTTAACTGTGTCACTTTATTTCACCTGAAAATACTGTAACCACTGAAAAACATTTGCCTAGTGAGATTAGCTTTTGTGTACAGCATTAAAAAAAGTACAGTTAAGTGTATTTTGGCAGGCATCATTGTCAGCCTAAGATTTAGACTCACTGGCTTTGGTGTGACAGTGACAAAATGACAACAATTTATGAATTTAGGATTATATTGCTGATTTTTTGTGCACAAAATTAAAAAATAAAACATTTTCAAGTGCTCTGATATTGATCTAATTTAGCAGATAATATTTTCTGCACTTTACAGAGAACATCAGCACATCGCTGCTCTCACCTTGATGGTCAGCATGATGTGTGTGTGACTCTTCAGCACCTCCACAGCACTGCTGTGGCTGATATCCTGAAAGCTCACTCCATTGGCAGCCAGGATCTGGTCCCCCATCTTAATTCCATTTTGTTCAGCTAGACCACCTGGATCCAGTCTGAGACAATGATATAAACTATTTCAGTATTTTTTCAAGCTAAAATACTAACCAGTTACTAACCCAAGCTTTTCAAAATGTAAGGAGGTGGTTTTTGTAGTCTCTTTGGGTTTGGAATTGTTGGCCAAATGCAATACTGAAAGATCGAGTTGTTATATAGCTTCACTTTTAAACGTTTTTACAATATACTGAGAAACTTCATGAAAAAATGAAGAGAAATAAAAATTTCAAATAAACTCTCTATACGTTAAAATCAGTGCTTTCAACAACTTTGACATCGAGGCCTATTTTACACTTATTTGTGTAGCAGATGTACCTACTTGGAGACATAAATGCCCAGCCCAAACTCTTTTCCCCCACGAATGTTGAAACCCAGACAGTAGTCATCGGAGGTGGTGTAAAGATGTACGATTCTTTGCAGGGCACTGCCTGAACTGGCCTCAGAAGGGGTCTGTCCACTCTCCTCCACCACCATACGCCTGTGAATCAGGTCCACCCTGAAAAATGAACAAAACACCTAACATCATCACCAGATAAAAATAAAGAATATGCTATAAAAAGATGAATTTTTTAAATAAACATGAACAGAATTACTGCTTCAATACCAGGTAGTTTTCTCTTTGGAGTAGCGGATGCCGGGAACTTTGCCGACACGTCTCACCACCATCCTCAGCCTGTTGTTGCCTGTCAGCACCTTCACAGCGCTGTTCATGGTGATGCTCTCCAGGCTGATACCATTAACTTCCACCAGTTTATCACCTACAAGCAGGCCTGCTTCCTCTGTAAACAAACACACAAACCAGAGAATGACATTATGCACATTAATAATGTCTTTTTATTTCCACACAGATGAAATTCATCTTACCTGCCGTGCTGTTGTCCTCTACCTTACTGACAAAGATACTGAGGCCATGTTCTGAGCCTCCACGCACACTGAATCCAAGTTTGCCGTCCACACTCTTATCCACTGTGATTGTATGAAGGTCCTCACTATCATCGCCACCTAAAAACATTTAAAGTCAAAACTTTTTGTTAACATTGGTGGACATTTCAACAGGGTCAAATGTCCACGAGTAGAAGGCAATGTATGGAAAGAGAAGCTTTCAAAAAATTTCATTATCAATTTGTAAAGCTGAAAATTGTAGCAAAAAAATAAAAAACTATTACCGCCAAATTTTTCTGAAATAAGTTATTCTGTAAATTAGGCTATTAATAAAACAGTGAATAGACAAAAGTGTTGGGCCACATCTTTTAATCACTGAATTCAGGTGTTTCACTCAGTCCCATATCCACAGATGTTTAAAATCAAGCACCTACCCATGCAATCTGCCTTTATAAATTTTTGTGAAAAAATGGGTGATGTTCTCGAGAGCTCGCTAAATTCAAGCACAGTACTACAACAGGATGCCATCATTACATCAAGTCCGTTTGTGAAATTTCAATAAATGCAGTGTTCTGAACCTGCTCTGGCATTACCATCAGCACACAAACTGTGCGCCAGGAGCTTCATGGCATGGGTTTCTATGGCCAAGCAGCTGCATGCAAGCCTTACATCACCAAGCATAACGCCAATCGGCTGGAGTGGTGTAACACATGCCACCCCTGGACTATAGGGCAGCGGAAACATGTTTTCTGGTGTAACAAATCACACTTCTCTATCTGGCAGTCTGATGTCTAGGAATGGTGAATGCCAGAACGTTGCCTGTCTGACTGCAAATTCCCACAACACCACTCCATAACCTTGCAGAAATCCTTCCCAGAAGAGTGAAAACTGTTGTAGCTGTAAAGTGGGGACCAACTCCATACCAGTGGCTATGAATTTATAATGGGATGCTGTAAAAACTCCTGCACGTGTAATGCATAGGTGGCCCGATATTTTTGTCCAGATAGTGTATATGACCAAAAAAACCAACCAAAAAATAGAACAAATTAGTCAAATGTAAACAAAATAATTTTACAAAAATATTTTTAAGCTCTTAAATACACACAAACTACAATATTAAATGAAAATGTTCCATAAAGTTTGGGAAGAAAACATAAACATCTAAATGTGTTTTTTTAAACTCAAAACTTATCAGCACTCACCTTGCACTGTCTTGCTTTGATTTTTAATTTAGGAACTATATTAAGTATTTGTTGTAATTTTAGGCTTGATTATAAAAAGTGTTATTTTATGCTGAAAGCCTAATGCCTGGTTTAATCTCATTCACCACAAGCTACAAAACTGTCTTCCCTCTTTGACTAATAAATAAGGAGGAACCAGCCTTAAGTGTACAGGAGACTGTAGATTATAAAGTGAATTACACCTGCAGCCACCTCGACCGCTCCTTACCATCCACAGGAGAGTTGATGAGGATGACTCGACCCATGGGCGAGGAGGATCGGATTCCACGCCGGCGCTGTTCCTTCTTCCGTAAGAGGTTGCGTGTAGCCGTGTGTGACCCTTGGGTCCCAGGGGTCTTCTCCCTGCGGGACGGGTCTGACGAGTGAGCCATGGAGGCTGGCGGGGTCTCCTTTCACACGCGCTCCACTGCTGGGGGCTCAACTCCAGGTGGAGGAGTCTACAGGAGCATAGAGCAGAGGGTTTGTCCTGTGTTAACTGCATGGTGAAACTGTATCATGCACACATTTGGTGAATTTTAAAATCACGTGTATGCGTACTGGTGTAGCAGCTTGCCAGTGGACTGAATTGTACTCACAGATGCAGACTGCTTTGTGACATGATAACTGACTCTTTTGCTTTCTGGAGTCACACTCTGGCCCATTCCAGCCCATGTTGCATCTCTCTCACCTGTCTGAGTCTCAAAGCAAAATCAACAGTTGGTGCATGAATAAAAGCAATCCTACACCAACAACATTATACACTGGTGTGTAGAAAACCGTCCTCCTTTTAAATTCTTAGCAAATCAGTTCACACAGGGCTGATTTGTAGGTATACTCGTTTCAGCAGGCGAGGTTAGAATTAGGATTTAACTGGTCTATTTAAGTCCGGTCTGACCCACTTAAGAGTCACGAAGTCACATGGTGCTGATGCCATGGTTACATGTCACTAGACTTAACCCTTAATGAGAGTGACCACATGTCGTCACCTTGGGGCTGCCCCCAGCGCTTCACAGGGCTTCAGCACCCAGGACAGAGACTCTAAACAGCGTCAAAAAGTCGCGGCAACGTCAAAAGGGCAAATTTAAGTTCAGGATTGAGAAAACATAATAACTGTTTCTTAATTCACTTCACCTTCTAGAAAATCTTACACATCCAGAACATATTTAGCCAGTTTTTACAGTGTGGTGTCTAAGATAACAAACCCACGCAAACATATACTTACCACACATTTTACGTTTCAAGCTCTGAACACCGCAGGGCAAGAGCAAGGCAGCTCTTCTTGTGTTTGCTGCTTAAATACAACTGAAGTGTCCACTGTATCACTCTATCCTTTAAATTCATCCCACAGTCTTTAAATAAACAAAAGTAACTCTATCAGTTCTTATACCTGAGTCCATGTTTGTCATAAATGACTCAGCGCACCTGGCCAGGACATTTCTGGCGTTGGCAAATGCTCCGCCCCAATGCCACGTCCATTGGATGAATTCTGAAGAATTCAGGGTGTTTGATTGGACGGCTGACATGCCAATCAAGTGACATTGCGTAAGAATTTAAAAAGTGATGCTATCAGATACATGTGCAAAAATGATGTAACAAGGCAGCAGTACTGCGACAATTCATGCAAATGAAACACAGATTTGAAACATAAAAGGCGACGGTAATAAACTTTTTATTTAAAGCAGGGGTGTCAAATATAAGGCCAGGGGGCATGAACCAGCTTGCCAAAGGGTCCAGATGGCCCACTGGGTGGCCCCTGAAAACTCTAAAATGGCAAAGCAGCAGTGGAAATTTGGGACTTCAAACTGTATTTTCATCCGTTTTAAAGTCTTCTTACTGACAGAGACAACCCAATGGCCTGACATACTATACCAAAAAACAGAAAAGCTAAACCATTAAATAACAGAAATCTATTTTATCACCTTTAGCTGCTGCCTTGTATTTTTTCCAAGGAGTTGCCACAGGAGATTAATCAGCATTGGTAACTTGGTAGAGGTTTTATACTGGATGCCCTTCCTGATGCAACCTTATATGTTGGGAGAGGCTTGTATCTCCACCAGAAATCAAACCAAGGACATTCTGCTTGTAAGGCATTTTAAAAGAAAATGTTTTAAATTACACAATAATGTTTTATAATTTTCCACTTTTACAGTATATTGAAGTTAAATAAAGGTTTAAGCCCAAAAAATCATGTTGACAGGTTCTTTGATTTACAGATAGATTTCTTTATAATATGTCAAAACTGAGACATGTGTGTCAAAAATGCTATACTTTTTCTTAAGATATCTCAGGGATTAAACATGTCGTTAAATTTCTTTACACCCAAAATAAGGGCAACAATTTTAAGGTAGTTTTTCTTTATAAGCTATTAGACAATAGCTTTACTGGTCCTGGCTTCAGATCAAAACAGGTCCACCATGTAAAATCTGTTTGACGCCTCTGATTTAAAGCTTTATAATTTTTTGTGCATATTTTGCCATGACACTGTGGTTTGAGTTGGTTTTTAGGATAAGCTCTGCCTCCACAGAGCTTGAGAAGTTTGGAGTCAGAGAAGCAAGGTTGAGATGGTTTGGACATAGTGGATAAATTGGGCAAAGGATGTTGAAGATGGAGCTGCGCTGTGCCGACCCCTAATGGGAGCAGCCGAAAGAAGATCTGCCTCCAAAGTGGTTAAGATACACAGACGTGAAGAAGCAAATATTAACAGTACAGCAACAAAAAAAACCCCCAAAATCTCACAATTACCTACAATAAGAGGATGATTGTGTATTTATGAGCCTAAATATAAAAATGTAAATACAAATACCAATAAACTTACAGTCATTTCCCCGGGATTTAAGAAGGATTTGGCACATGGGGAACTCTAACATTGGGTGTAGCAGTACAGGAAGGAGGAAAAGAATCACTTAAAAATGAGTCACATGATAATGTGTATTGTTGGCTCCAGTAGTGCTGTCATGGCTACTTTCTGACCTCTAGCCAATATACAGGTAAAAGTAGAATTTGAGCAGTAACATTCAATAGGTTCAACAGACTAAACTGGAATTGATAATTGCTACTCTTGATCTATGTTGTTTGCAAACTTTTTCTGCCATGCTCCACTTCAGAAGCAGAAAAAAGTTCACATCCTGCACACCCCCATTTGAATCAATTATTAACAAGAGAAAACAATTCATACTTAATTTTACTTAAATTTAGATGCATATCATTAGTAGATAAGATAAGCTTTATTTGTCACATACACAAATATACACAGTACACTGTGCCATCAAAGTGTTTTTGTACCCATATCCAGTTACAAAGTGACCCAGCATAGAAGATACATACAGTATATACAGAAAAATACAGTAGCTGTAAAAAGTAAAGTATGTTTTTTATAAAAGATGTACAGAATATACAGAAAATTGAAGATGTGTAAAATGTATAAAATGTATGTGCAGATGTAGAAAAATGTGTAAAATGTACAATATGTGTAGAACATCAGTAATAGTATAAGTTGTCCTTAAAAGTATGTTAGTAAAACCTAAGAGTTACCATGAATGCCATGAATGCCATGGCCTGTCCTGCACCAGACTTACATAGTGGCATAACTTCACTACAATACTGCAAATGAACCAGTTTGACCTCCACTAAACTGACTAGTATTGCCTATAACTGCTGAGTAACTTAAGTAAAACATTATGTACAGATCTAATGCCTGATTGAAAAAGCTAACACAAATTAGGACACTGGGTATAAGCTTTAAATTTCTTGTCAGTTGCTGAGCAGTTCTTACCTTTGAAAATAACCTTTCATCTTCATTTCCTGTCCTTTCCTTATCATACATTGTGTGTTTTCTTCTTGTGAAATATAGCAGCTCTACTTTTATTTTGTATACAGATTGTAAACCAAACAGCACAGAGACGGTCTGTGTACTGATATTTCTTGAGCTGTTTGATTTGTTGCATTGGAAATTACTTGCCACTTTACACAGTTACTCCATTTATGCTTGCTTCTGTTTTCCTTTGGCAACGCCTGGCTGCAGCACAGGAAAAAATAACTCACTTGATATTAGAATGTATCAAACTACAGTCTATATTTATTTAATCACTAACTGACAGTGCTGGAAGGCAGTTGTAGATTGTTCCAGCCCACTTTAACCCCTATTTATTGCACTTGTATAAAATGTTATCAGATAATATTTGAACAAATGCCCAGTAGTACTTCCTGAGTATTCAGACTACAAACTTTGATCACTAGAGTCACAAATCAACAACTATTAATTGGAAATACTAGCTTTTAATAGCTAGTGACATGTAAGCCTCAAAGAATCCTGCCCTGATATCCATTCCTCAAGACCAGACCGTGTTTTGTATCACTCCTAAATGAAGAAGATCTAGATTTTCTATCTAGAAGATTTTCTTTGTATGAGTTACATGTAGGGTGGCCAACTCCCAACAATACAATCTAAATGTGGAGCAAAGACTATTTTTTGTGTGGTGTGATGCTGACAACTAGTCTGAAATTTTGATATACCTACCTTAGAAAAAAATAGATGAAAGATCTGGTACTGATTTATGCGAAGGACAAATACAACAAATTTTATTTGAATGGCATCTTCCTAACTCTCTTCTTAAATAAATACGAGCATAAATGGAAAGTTTGCAGTTATAGTATTTGTAAGGCTTTGTACACTCCTGTATTCTAATTTTTTTTATCAGTTTAAATAGAACTGTTAACTTCTGTTTGAGGGGTTTCAGTTGGGGGACTTCCATAGATCAGCAGATCTTTTTGAAAAGCACCTTTGTTGTGAGACTGACAGAAGAGCAAGTCAAATTCAGGGAATGTTGTCCCAATATGTGGGATGGGGGATAAGGAATACAAAGACTGTGCAGTTGTGCATAAAAGGGATACCTCGTCCACCTAGTACCTTGTGATCCAAAAACATCTCCCAGGGCTGGAAGTCCTGAACCTCTATATCATCATCTTCCTTCACCAGAGAGTAAAGAGTGATCCCAAGTTCATCCAGCTGTTCTGTGGAACAGCTGTGCAGCTTCCTAGAGAAACAACATACACTGATAATTCTTTCCAGTTTTTTAATCCCCAAATTAATTACCCTAACCAAATTAGACTATGTCTGAGATGATGAATATCCTTAATCTTACTTAGTGGGTATCGCCAATAAATGTAGTTCTTATCCAAGAATGGTCCAGAAATAAATCTGAGGGCTCGCTAGATGAAAAGGAAAAGGTTAAGAAAGAAAACCCTGCATAATTTGCTGGATGCTTTCATCTCTCTGAAAATCTAAAACTGCTTCAAGCAACACAGTGAAAAATTCAAGTTCACACTAAGGCCATAACATGTGACAACAGGGAGGAAACAGACATTGCCTAACTTCAAGGGTCATAAGGTTAAAAAAAGAGAACCACTGCTCCATAAAAATACAACAGATTGTGTTGTACTTGTTTATATAACTGTAACCAGTTTGGAAGCTTTTGCATTATGTCCTACTCAGAGTAATCTTTAATTATTAGTCAACATATGAATACACACTGTGGCGACCCCTAACGGGAGCAGTCGAAAGAAGAAGATATGAATACACAGTATATGGACATGAGTGCATTAGTTGAGTGCCAGATCATCCATTATCCTCAACCTCTATCAATCAGTAAGGAACAGCTCTATTTTTAAGATAAAACTACTGCCTTTAGGCAAGAACAGAATGCTTTTTATTGCTCTGTTTTGCACTTTCCTTTTTCTTTTTGTTCTTACAGCTTTTTTTTTTTAATTAATTTGATTTATGGACTTATCTAAAGTATGCAGAAATGCAACACTAAGAACCTTTAGTAAACAGTTGCATAATCATTTTACAGAATAAATGAGTATATTCTAATACAGACACAGGGAAATTGAAAAACGAAAAACTAAGACTACACATCTGACAAGGCATACTGATACACCCATGATTGGCCTCCGTCCAAAACCACATTCAGAAATAGACAGCCTAATTGCAAGCTGTTTGGTGATGACAGAAAAACAATGGCAGATGAAACACACGTGGACAGATGTTGCTGAGAAGACCACCGCATTTTTAAACGTGTTACATGAAAATACAAGAGGCAGATGTGTCCTGTTTTTAAGTTTCCGCTTCTCCACTGTTCTTAAAATATCCAGTGTCAAGTCAACCCAAGCCCAGTGAAGAATACAGAGTATAGCCAAACTGCGTTCTCAGTTACCAATGTAAACATGTAAAAGTTTTCATCACAGCTCCACTCCTCTTCCACAAAGTCTACACTTTGGGTAATGTGATCTGCATGAAAACTAAAGAACCAGCTGCACGATCCTCAGCAACAGTGGATGTGCCCAGATGTTTAACTTAAGGCTTTTAAGGTCAGTAACTGAATCTCCTATAGTTCTGACAAACGGGCAAAATTCATATATCCAAGGTAAAGAGTATCCTCCGTTCTACTTTATATTCATTTTGTGCCCACATTTTTCACATCCAGCTTTTCAGACAGGAAAAGAAGGTGAACATCTGTTGCTGTCTGAAGGTCAATCATTTCCTCCAGAAAGGCCCGTCCAGACTTTTAGGAATAAGTTGCACTTGTAGGACCCACTGCAGGCATCAGTGTGACCACAGCTACCAGTGACATATTAGACAGCTCTCCCTTCAGGATGTAAGAAAGCTGGATAACAGAAGATTAATACAAACCAAATATTTGGAGAAATGCATAATCCAACATTTCTGTATAACAATACAAGTATCCCTCTGGAGTTTAGCAAAACTCAAGTTAAAGGGCAAATTTAGCAGACATTTCATGTAGGAAGATACTTAAGCATATTGCTTTGAATGACTCAGT
>VUQH01041210.1:0-19948 GCA_015106775.1 Etroplus canarensis
CAGGAGTGGCTTGACACGAGGAATGCAACATTTGTAGCCCACGTCTAGGATTCGTCTGTGCGTAGTGGCTCTTGATGCGCTGACTCCAGCCTCAGTCCACTCTTGTGAGGCTCCTCCAAATTCTTGAATGGATTTTGCCTGACAATCCTCTCAAGCCTGCAGTTATCCCTTTAGCTGGTGCACCTTTTCCTACTACACTTTTTCCTTCCACTCAACTTTCTATGAATATGCTTGGATACAGCACTCTGTGAACAACCAGCTTCTTTAACAATGACTTTTTGTAGCTTACCCTCCTTGTGGAAAGTGTCAAAGACTGTCTTCTGGACATCTGTCAAATCAGCAGTCTTCCCCATTATTGTGTACTGTAGCTTACTGACCCAGACTGAGAGACCATTTAAAGGCTCAGGAAACCTTTGCAGGTGTTTTGAAGTAATTAGATGATTAGGGTGTGACACCATGACTTTCCAATATTGAACTTTTTTACAATATTCTAATTTTCTGAGACACAGAATTTTGGGTTTTCATTATCTGTAAACCATAATCGTCAAAATTTCAAGAAATAAAGGCTTGATATATTTCACTCTATGTGTAATGAAGCTATATAATGTATGGGTCAACCCATCCATCCACCCAGATATCCTCCCTACAAAGTACTTGTTGTTCCATAACTAAACCAGGTTTTTGCACTTCTTCCTTTTCTCCTATCATAAATACTTTGGCCTCCTGGGGCTTTGTCAAAATAAAATGTAAGTGAGGCATATTAATCTGCTTGCAATACTCAGGGAAGGAGGGTGTGTGGGGGTCATTATTTTCAAGGTGAACAGTCTCCTCAGAATACAAACCAGTAGCATTCAACAAGAACTAAAGCTTTTACACTCTATCAGTCCACTACTGATATACTTCTGCATTGAGCTACTCTGGTAGGAATTTTCTTCTATCTGCAGAGAGAGTAATAGTCTTCCATCTTTAACATTTCAAAGCATTGCAAAGAATGACAGGAACCATGCAAAGAGCAGCTTTCTCATTGTAAAATAGATTTTTATAATTCTCCAAAAAAGGTGGTGGGCTATGAAGTTGCCATTCAATTACCCCACATTCCCCCAAAATAAGGTTGGTTTGAAATAGTAGACTACAATGCCGCTAAGACAAAATGGAAACACAGAGTAAAGAAAACACCTCATGGATGGGGATTATGGAAAAAAACACTATCCTCTGTCTGTCAGATCTGACATAGATATTAGATATTTATTTCTGCATTCCAGTTAAGCTTACAGTCTTGCTGAGCAGTAATATGCATGTGCTACTACGCCTGAAGGTCACAAAATTGTATTGGAACAATTCTGATGAGCTTATTAGTGTTGTTAGATATTTAATGTGTACTCGTGCACAGTGTACTTTTCTGCCAGCACATGTGTAGCTTGAATGTTCGTTCAGTGAGCTACAGAGTTTTAAGGGAGGAAAATGGCAGAGATAAGGGAACTAAATGACCGTCCACGACTGTGACGTCAAATATATTGTAATAAACCATTCACTGACCCCTTGTACCCTATGGATGAAGGCATTATCATCCTAGAAGAGACCACTCCCCTCAGGGTAGATATGTGCTGCCACAGGATAAAGGAGATCACTCAGGACAACTTTATATTTATTTGCAGACCCTTCCCTTTAAGGGAACAATTGGACCAGCAAAATGCAGCATGGTTTGGGCATAACCAAGCGTAACCGCATAACTGGATCCCTTAGCTACAGGGGTCAAGAATTTAGCACATACAGTCTGTCTGCTAAGTTCAGTGAATGTACAACTAGAAAACAGGCAAACAACACTTTCAAGAGTTGATACCCATTTTGATTTATTTCGACCTTAACATTCTCAACCTTAATTAACACAGTCAGAGTTAAAATTATACATCTTTTTTGGACAGGTTGGGAAGAATAAAAAAACCCACACAGCATGCATACTGTGTGAGAAGTCACGTTGCCTTGTGTGAGGATATAGTTTTTATGAATTTTATGTAAATGCTCTTGTAATGTGTCTGTAATGACCCCAGTGGAGGAGACAAGCTGAAATGGGATAGTCTTACAAAATCATTGCTCTTTGTTGGCATTTTAATCCCTTTAGAGTTTGTCTTTTCCCAGGATTTATCAGAAATTCATCCTGTGTTTCTAGATTTTTTTCTTTATTAAAGGTGTCATAAATTTTAAGCATGCCTTGTTTGAATCTAGGGTCTCAAGATAAAGGTGTCATATATTGCACAGATTGTTGTGTACTCTGAGGTAAATAAGATATTTCATGGTACATAAAAATGATCTGAGTGATCTGCAAGGTGAAAATGTTGCTCTGAAAAGTAGCTTGGTCCTTTGCAAAACGGGACAATTGTTGACGTTTACAGTTACAGTGGAATCTAGTTACAATTTACTGTGATGGCAAATATAAAAAAGTCAACAGAAACCTCTCAAACCTCTCCTGCAGTCTTAACTTCTTGTCTATTGTTTCCTTGTATTTTATTTTTCCAGAATATGACGAAGCATTGCTAGATGACTTCCACTGGTGTGTAGCCTAGGTTATTGAAATCAGTCACAAACATCTGTAAACTACATAAGGGGAAGTGTTAAGAATACTGAAAAGTAGGCCTTGTAGAGTGCAACCCAGCACGGTCTCTCAGAGGAATATTTTCAGGTCAAATG
This sequence comes from Etroplus canarensis, assembly GCA_015106775.1. Taxonomy (NCBI): domain Eukaryota; kingdom Metazoa; phylum Chordata; class Actinopteri; order Cichliformes; family Cichlidae; genus Etroplus; species Etroplus canarensis. The sequence continues at coordinate 2,686 of VUQH01041210.1, forward strand.
AGTACCACATTGTTGAGGATTGAAGGCAGACCTTTTTGCTCTTTTTTTTCTCAGCTTGTTTTTGTGAGGCTCCCTTGTAGTGGGAGGAAACTGACAATCACTGGCGCTGCTCTGAGAGCAACTTGTGCTGGAAGAGGCCTGGATGTTTTTTGTTACTATGGCTGGTAAAATAAGCCAGGGGGGGATGTGACACTGAACTTCTTCTGATGTGGTTTCTTAAACAGGTAAAGCCCACTGGTTTTGATCAACAGCCAATAATACTCTGTTACAGCTAGCACCTTTTTCTGGAGATGAGGCAGGGCCAATTATTTTTTTTCTTTTCTTTTGCTTTTGATTTGCACTGAAGTGGAGGGCACAGTTTGGTTTAAACTGAGTGAAACACTGACATGTTTTAAGTGGCTGGGGCTGTGCTTATGGTCAGAAAATAGAGTCAGAACAGAACAAGCAGAAGTGACTGGATTTTCTGGGACAATCTGTCTGCTCATGTTGGTGTCAAAAACTAATTTGCGCTCAAGGCAATTGCAAGAGGTCAAGGAGCCAAACTGAAATGGGTTTGTGAGAACAGTCATAATGATTGAGGTCAGAGTTGGTGGTCTGTAGCAGAAGAAGGAGGTGTGCATGATGGTAAGAGGTACAGATGATGACAGTAACTACTGGGGGAAGATGAGTGCTGTCCTGCTCCAGGAAGAACTCACTAAAGTGACAAAGCTTTGGAACATGAGGACAGCAGGGCACACAGACCAGATTGTACAGTTGTAGTTAATGTGTCACTCTCAGGCTACAGTATTATTCATGATGTTTTTTTATTTATCATGACATTTTCATTCCTCTCTATGCTTTGAAGGTAAGTCTCCCTGATTGTATTATTTGTTCTGTTTTATTTTTACTCAAGTCATCGTGTATTTTATGTGTCTTTAAAGAGCACATTGGTTTTTAAACTTAGTTTCTCTCTGATTTTATTTCCCCAAGCAGCTGAATTATAGTTTGTGCTTCAGACTTTCATCGCCATCTGTTTACATGAGACAGCGTCCTATTGCAGAACTGACAGTTCTGACAATGCTTCTGGTTAAAGGAAGAACAGAAAATGAGGGCAAAAAAATACAAATTTTGTCCTAATTATGCCGTCTATGTAAGTTAAACTATATTGCACGTGTATAATATAATTGCACTATACAGTATTAGCAGTCAATGAGCCAGTAATGTATTATTATATATTATTATAGCTGTTTCTGGAGTCTGTTAGTTCTTTCCCTTAGAGCAAAATGTGTAACAGACCCATTAGTGTGAATTCTCATTTCATGCTTTCATACCATTAAAAGGTGCATCAACTTCCAGATTGTCATGGAAACAAGTCTTTTTCTAAGCGCTGCATGAAAAGGAAACGCAAGGTCTGTGTGCATGCCTGTGTGTGCTTACACAGTGTATGTCACACTCTTTAGTGCAACTGAAGTCAACAGCAGCTATCGCATCTCATTCAAATTGGAATCCAGTGACTCTTCACTTTCTCAGGGCTACAGTCACTCTACTTTTGTTTTAATTCCCATTACTGTAAGTGTGTGAAATAATCGCAGCACTCTGACCTCATACATTAATGTCCGTGTGGGTGGGGAGCAGTCTGGGTATCTCTTCTAACCAGAGAAAGTGTCAAACAAATCCACACAAAAAGAGAGAAACGGATTTCCGTGCTCTAGGACAAATGCTGATTATCCCCTAAATGTAGGAGCAATGACTCCACCATAAAAATGCAAAAATGGGCTACCCAGAAATATGCAACAATTCACAACACTAATCGTCTTGAGCGGAAACCACCACAGAGCTGGAGGAAAAAAAACGGCCCACAGCTACAAAATACCAAAATAAGACTCTTTACAGCCACTTTTTAATTAATCTTGTTAGCACAAACGTGTCTTTTCCACACTGCAGGGGTGGGAGGGGAAAAAACCCAGCAGCGGGTGAGCCCGGGACACAGAAGGGATAGGAAGAGAGCAGGCAGAAGGAAGAGACGGAAGATGTGTCCTCTGAAGTTGTGTTTACTTGTCATCGTAATGTAGGTCAGAGCCCAGCGGAGGATCCATAGATCGCTAGAGTTGTGAATGGGTTGCATCTGTCTCCAGTGATTTAGCCAGATCAATAGAAATTGCCTTTCTACTGATTTGAGATCTGTCTGCCCCGCCCCTCTTAGGCTCTGCTGCCACACAGTCCATCGATTTGCAGCTGGACCGGAGGGGACGTGCACAGCATGAGCAGTCCAGATAATAGGCCTGCAGTTTGCATTTGCTGAGTATGGCATGTTTGTGCACACAGCTCAGAGGCAGCAAAGTCATTGGGTTGTGGGAAAACTTTTGGAAATAGGAACAAATAGCTGGAATGCTTGGAATCTCACCATTTTTTAATTTCTGTATATCAGAGATGAATTCATATTTGTTATATTTGCCTCCCATCAAAAAGTTTTATCAGATCTGGCAAACGTGTCATTTATATACAAGAGGTAGTGTTGGGGGGGTGCATTATTGGTGCTGAAGAGTCTTAAATATAGACTAATTTCACAAAATTTATTGTACAATGTAAACCTTGAGCCACCAATCAATTTACCAGGGAAAATGTGAAAATATGTGTAGAGTAAAAATGGAGTTTGTACAATTTTAGCAAGCTTTGAAGCCAGTGTTTTGTATGACCACCTTTATTCTTCAACCCAGCCTGAACTCTTTTTGGAAAAAATGAAATAAACAAGTCATCCCTGGGCTTAATAAAGTATTCTGATTCTGATTCTTAGGCAAGCCTTCTTGTCATTTCTTCGAATAGTCTTCAGGAATAGTTCCCCAGGCTTCTTAAAGGGCATTCCAAAGCTCTTCTTTGGATGTTGTCTACCATTTTTTCTGTTCTCTGTCAAGATGATCCCACACTGTTTCAGTAATGTTGAGGTCTGGGCTCTTGGGAGGCCAGTCCATGACTGACAGTGTTCCATTGTCTGTTTTTCTATCCAGACAGACTTTTTTTGGTGGTGTGTTTGAGATCATGTTGAATAATGAAGCCATTGCCAATCACACACTATCCAGATGATATTGCATGGTGGATCAATATCTGAGTGTACTGTTCTGCATTCATAACTCCATCAATATTGACAAGAGCCCCAACACCACTGGTTCTTGTGTAATGTGGCATACCTCAGCCTTTTGTCCCGGTTCCCCTTCTTTAAGATGAGTCTTGGGTGAACTGTAGATGGATCAACTGAAAGGCTAGATGTATTCCCAGGTCCTGTCAGGCCTTTGCTGGATTTTTTCCTATTTCTTAAGGACATGACTTTCATAGGTCAGTATTAAGTGGCTTAACTAACAAAGAACATTCCTCTAAAATTTGGTCAGATTTGGACCAGGCACAAGAATGGGATGAAAATGAGTGAAAAAGCAGCCATTGTCAAAAGAAGAACTTTGAAAGACCTTCAGAAAGTCTAAAGAACTATTGTTCATGACCAAATTAAAAATTACAAGATAGTCTGACTCCTTGGAAACAAAATTTAAAGAAATGAGGGGTGGCTCAAGACTTTTGCACAACACTGTATGTTGTGACAGATTTTTCTTCAAAGGTACCCTTTAATAAAGCTCTCCAGGGTTTTATTGACTCAGAAAGAGGCTTAGGTGGTGCCTCTGCACGGCTGCTCTGGCTTTATCACCGCTGCCAGTTTAATACTCAAACCCCTTTGATTCCAGTTTTCAGTTTTTTTAGACACTAGATTTTTGGCATTGCCATAACACTGACCTACTTGAGGCATTCTTTAGCTTTTTAAAATCCAATTTTCTTCATGTCTCCATGGTCATAAAAAGCAAACATCACATGAATTTTTCAGTTTGAAGTCATGACTTCATTCTCAGCAGTGATATTTATGAATAGATTCATTTTCTTACGTAGTGAGAGGAATAGAACAATTTGCTACTATATGATCTTAGATTAAAAGCTGTAATAAATCAGACACATTTGTCCTTTGACCTTTTTAGGTTCTAACAGAGGCTGAAAATACATTATTCAACTTAATTGCTTTCATGTATAAAGACCAAAGCCTTCTCTCTGGATCCTTATAGAGAGGATAAAATTCAGAATAAAATTGCTTCCTTTGGTATCCTTTCATTCAGCAGGGCTATACTAGGCTTTATGGCTTTTTCAGTCTGTGATGTTTAAAGTTGTTTAAAAAATTCATGTCAAGGCATCGAGGGAAGCCCCAGAGCAAAAAAATCGTCTGAGTAACCTGGATTTGGTTCAGTTAATGAACCAGACTGAAAGATTAACTCTGTTTCGGAAGTTCTGCCTGGTGTTGGTTTTCTCCTGCCTCTTTCCCTGGACACTCCAACATTAACTTTTTGCAGACTTGCTTTTTAACACTTGAACAATGTTGAAAATTTTATTGACTGAAAACATGACTTGTGCCCTTTGTAGGCTGCCAACTTATCATAAATCGCAGTCTATTCTTACAGTTCTTACAAAAATACTTTCCCAGTTCCTGTGGTTATTGAAATTCACTAAAATATTGTTCTGAGATGATGCTGTAGTCATAAACCCTGCTTTGCTTCTGTTATTATTCTTTTATATTGAAATTGATAAACAGGATTCTCTATTCTTTGGACATGCATACACAAAAGTACAAACTTCTAATACTTTCTGTGTTAGAGAATTTTACTGCAAGTTCATGGTCAGCACCGTTTCAGACCTCTGAAGTGCCACCCACATCTTTTTGCTATTTCTGTGAGTTAGAGAAAGAATCTACCAATCAGGGCTTAGTAGGTAAAATTAAGGAAGACAGAAAATAGCAACAAGTCTGGATGTGATAGATGTAAGCATGCAAGTTGCTTTGAATTCATATACTGGGATAACCGTCACATCTTTAACCAAGGAAAAAAACTGCTTCTGGCAAGGACTATGGCAGCTTCCAACTGGAAAAGTTACTTTTCGGGAAAGATATGTCATGAACTTGGCTTGGCCAAAACTAAAAACATTTCCTTACAAGAAATCAGCTACAGTGAACTATTTGGCATGTTAATCACTGAACTGTAAAGATGCTCATATTCAGATTTTGTTACTTTTGTATAGTCCCCGTAGTGTTGTGGATTATGCCTTCACCTTATAAGCGAAAGGTCCGTGGTTCAATTACAGGTGGGGACACAAGTTCCTCTCACCATGGAGGGTTGTGTCAGGAAGGGTATCCAGTGTAGTTGTCAATGTGGATAAATCTGCCAAATCCAAGAGGAAGATTACAAAAACTGGAGTTTAGAGTTGGTGGAGCTGCTCCATATCATCATTGTGGTCCATCGGTACACCTTTACAGCGGAAATAAACATATTTGCGGCCTAGTACAAAAAATGTATTCTATGCAGGTAGTTTTACTCTTCATAACAACTTATAGAGGAGAAGCTTTTTTAAATAACTCACCTGAGTGCCAAATGGCTGCTGACTAGGCCCCTAGCTGTCTGCTAAGTTGTCACCTCCTGAATTTCCACTCACTGAACTTGGATCTTTTGACTGTGTTTGTGGTGTTGGAGCCTTTTGAATAATGTAATGCAACTATCTGACACATAATGTGGTTTCTTGTGTGGTTGTACAGACTGTTTGAGGTTAAATTTTAATATTTTATTTATATATTACTTAGCAGTAGCATGTATCTGTGTCTGTGCAATACACCCATGCAGTCTACAGATGCATTTTGCTAACCAAACTTGCTAACATTAGATAATAACTCCAACCTCTTGCCCAAATATGGCCACTTCTGGTTCCAAAAAATGTATTTACTGAATAACCCATTTAGATGAGGAATCATTATCAACTGCACTTAATTCGTGAGAAAGAGCTTTCACTTCCCTCCAACACATTTCAAGATTAGTGTAGGGACTGAGTGGAAGTACTTACAGTGGGATGTGTGTGAGTTTTCTGACAGTGAATATTTCATCTGCTGTATCAGGCTGGCATGACTGCAGTTACGCTGTTCTTCACGCAGATGACCTTCTCATATCAATAAAGGACATCTCTTAAAATAGTTTTAAAGTCATATTTGAAAAATAAAATGCAATACCAATTTAATCCTCCATTTATTAATGAAACAGCTGCTGCTCTAGATAGTAGTTTAAAACAATATGTGGCTTCTGTAAGTCCAAAGGTTGCTGCAGCTGTGTCAAAATTAATACATATTGAGCAATTACAGCTGACAGATCTGACTCATGAAATTTTAAAATATTCATAAAGGACACTTGAAGAGTGGATGTGTCAAAGCGATGTGCAGCACAGGGTAAGAAAAGCATGTATCTGCAGTGCTGTGAAAGGTTCACCCTATACTGTAAAGGTGGGTCATTTCTCTCATTTTTGCATTGGTATTAAAGGATTAAGATGTCAAATGGCAGACTTATGAATTTCAACCCACCGGGAAGTTGGAGAATACACTGATTTGAATAATCATCCATTTAAATGAGATTTACCCCGAGTCAAGCGCTCGTCCATCAGTATAATCCCACCAATTCCTAGTTTGTTTTACTCAGCTATGGGTATTCGCATGAGGCGGAAGTGAAAGGTGGAGAAGTTTCACTGAAAAGCTGGCAGGGAACTTGTGACTCTGCTGAGTAAAACAAGGATATACTGTATCTAAAATGCGCATATGGAGAGATTTTCTGTGTTAGTATACAGCAGTGGGCTGTTAACCTTTGCATGAGCAAGAGATCCCGGTTGGTCTTTCTCATTACAGATGGAGACCAGATGGAGGCAGTGAGCTCTAACACCCTACCAACTCTGCTGACGTAGGGAAGAAAAAAGCAGCTCGATACACCTAATTGACAGTGTGGCGTCATGAGGGAGCTTTAGTTTAGGGTGGCAGTGGCGTCCCAATTGGAATGCATAAACAGCCAAGTGACACTAATCAGAGCTGAGCGGATCTTTCTGCGGCTTCTGAGGAGATGCCAAAGGGACTGGGCAGGAACAAAACTTCTTGATCTGTGACGCAAAAGGAAACAAAGTCAATGTTAATTATCAGTAACCCTCAGTGTGTCCCACAATACCTAGGGGTCCTCTCATGTTTGAAGAACATTACTGTTTTGCTCATGTGTGATTATCTCTAAGGATGTGCTGTATTCTCAGTGAGAAATTTTCAGGAAGAAGCAAAAGAGATCAAGAGGAGATGGAAAGGGTGGGTACAAATCCACAGTTACAAGTCATTATGCTCAAGAACAAGCAGTGGTGGATAAGTAATGTCAATTTGAATAGAGGCAGATTTTCTGTCTGATATGTGGTTGTGATATACCCACGCACTTGGTAGTCGTTCTCCCTCTCTGCAAAAGTGCCTTTCTTGTGATATTCTCCATGGTCTCTATTACCTCTGAGGAGAAGCCAAGCTGTGCTCTCCATACTGCCAGGAAATATTTCTGTTTGCAGGGCTTAGTCTGTGCAAGATAGGGCAAGGCAAGTCAAACCTTTATATACTACTTTTCATACATGAGGAAAACACAATAGGCTTCACATAAAAATATTAAAAAATCATTAGAATTGGCAGAGATAGGCTTAAAAGAATAAAAGAAGAAAATTATATTTTCATTCAATTTCCCAGCAAGTTCCTTCAAAATCCCAAAATTCAATTTGCTGGTGCTACATTTACATACTACATCTGGCTGATCCAGTACTTTATTAAAGTTATATCAAACCTACAGTAAATTTTTTACGGCTCCACCGATCCATTAAATGTAAAAACTGTAATTATCTTCATACATATTTCCCAGAAAATAAAAATAGTTTTTGGGATTTTGGGAAATTATGTTGTCAGAGTCTGCCCAAGGCTTAGCTGCTTAAAATTACTTGACTGGATTATTCAGTGATTGATTGACTTTATTATTCAAGAGGGTTTGCAGCACAGGTGCAGCATTTATTATACATAAAAGGAGATGTCTTTCTAACAAAACAAGGGATCTTTTTTGTTTCTGTGTCCTGTTATTCACCTAGCTTTAAAACCATTCATCCATTTTGTTTTAACTTTGGTGGCTGTATCAGAACCCGAGTGAGCACAGTGTCAAATTTGTGGCAGTTTAAGTGAACAGTTGTTGAGATAGGCTCCTATCGCCTTGTCAACATTTTACCAGCGGGAATGCATAAACCTGGGGGCAGAGAAAGGGGAAAAAATCAGCAAAAGAACCAATTCTGTTTAGAGGTTGGGAAGTCTAGCAACTATCAGCAGAAAGTTAAGACCTAAAGAAGCAGCTGAGCTAGCAGGACAATGAAATCCTCCTATTTTGCCATAGAAGGGAAGTCTCTTTGAAGCTCACCAAAAACCTTTCGAAAGACAATTCCTGGATGCCAAAATACAGCACTGTGGAGGATAATCTAAGGAAGGAGGTGAAAGAGAGAGAAAAAGTGGAGAAGGAGACAAGGATTTGAGAGGGGGGAAATACAAATCTGCTGGATCAGAAGAAGGCAACGGAAGGGCTAAATGAAAAGGTGAAAGAAATGGTTAAAAATTACTGAATTAACTGAAAAGAGGAGAAACCAAATGATACTTATTCATTGCTTTCATCCTCACACCTCATCCTCCCTTTCTTCCCCGTCCACACTCTCCCTCTATTATAGTCTCTCCTTTAATTTCCCTCACTTTTATTTATCTTCTCTTAACCTCCCTCTATGGCCCCACCCCATTACTCTTCCACATTCCCTCTGTCACCAACACACAAACTCTAGGTTAATTGAAATCTCCTAATTAAAACCATTATTAATCATTAAAATAATTACAAATAATTAAAAATCAAATAAACAAATCAATTATACTACATTGCATGTCTGCTTCTATAAATAAACAGAAAAGATTACACAAGCACTGCACTGTGGCTATGGGTTGTTGTTACTGTGGAAATACTGGAGGATTTGTTTTCAAGAGGACTAAAGCGCTCAAGTTTGTAATTATCAATTACATAGTATTAATTGTGCAATAAAAGTTGCTGTTCCAAATGTTTTGATATGATATAACTTTAATGAAATTACATGGTTAACATGATATAATATGATGACCAAACTGAAGGGGAAGAGTATTGGAGAGAGTTTAATTTATAAGAAAACACTTTTATGAGCAGCTCACATCTGGTATCTAAATCTGGTAGCTAGAGACATCAGATAAGAGTAGTGGAATAAAAAGTCAAATCAAGTCACATTTTATTAGTATAGCACACGAAGTACATCCAAAGAGTTTTTCAGTTGTTGCAGATGGATCCAAGGAGCCACCAGAAAGACAGGTACTGCAGTGGACTATCACAGAAATGCACAAACATGATAACAAATACAGTACTGTGCAAAAGTCTTTAGCACCCCTCATTTCTTTATATTTTGCTCAGAAAATAGGACATAGCTGCAACGATTCGCTGAAACATACAGAAAAAAATACATTACATAAGGCAAAAACAGAGTTTGTACAATTCTAACCAGCTTGAAAATGAATATTGAATTCTTTAACCCAGCCTGTACTCTCTTAGGAAAACTTTCCTGCAATTTCTTTAAGTATTCTTCAGGCTATTTGAAGGACAGTCAAAAGAATCAAAGACTTGTTCCATTCTCTGCCAAAATGATTCCACACTGCTTCAAAAGTGTTGAGGTCCATTCATCACTCCATAAGACCTGTTGCCACTGATTTTCAGTGCAATGCGTAATTTGGCATACCTCAGCGTTCTTTCCCTGTTTTCCTTTCTTAAGAATGGCTTCTTGAGGGCCACCCTTCCACTGAAGTATTTTCTGATGAGGCTTCAGCAAGCAGTAGATGATCAACTGAAGACCAGATGCATCTCTCAGGTCCTACTGTATGTTCGATCTTTGCTGGATTTGTTCCCTGCTCCTTATGTACTTAACTTCAGATACTCTTCATCTGCAGTAGATAGTTTTTTTTTAGGACTGACACTTCTTCCTTTGTCCTCCACTTCTCCAAATTCCCTCAGATTTTTTGTAGAATACAGCACACACCATGCCAGTGCCACTGGAGTGAAAATGAGTGAAAAGCAGCCAATATCCAAAGAAAAACTTTGAAACATCTTCAGAAAGCCTGGTGAACTATTGCTGAAGGCCACTTTGAAAGATTAAAAAAAGTCAGGCTCCTTGGAAGCAAAATCTAAAGAAATGAAGAGTGCCCAAGACTTTTGCCCAAGATAAACAAAAATATACATTAAACAATAAGTAAAATACACATACTCAAATAATATATTAAAATCCAAATCATATAAAAATGAAGTAGGACTTAAAAATAAATAATTAACTGATGAGTGGACTTGATAGGAACTGAGCTTAAGGGAAGGGACAAGGATTTGATACAATTAAGATAAAAGATGCCTCAAAATAACGGTATATAAAGGAAAGATTAAAGTGAAGAAAAAGCAGAAAATAATGATAAAGTCTAAAGCCAAGACAACAACAACAGATAAAAATCAAAGTGAGAAAAAACATAGGCTACTTGAAACAAAACCAAAAGCGACAGAAAATATGTGGGTCTAATTATGATTTGAAGCAACAATAAAGAAAGCTTGATCACCGTTGGTTATAGGAAGCGTGGGGGACTGAGAGGAGTTGTTGGATGGATAACTCAAGTGACTTTAAAGAAAGATTATTCCAAAAATAGTACAAAAAGTAACATTTTAAAATAAATTCTGGAAAAAGTACTACTGCGTAAGGACAGGATTATCTTTTCTTTGTATCTTGTTAAAAGTCCAGCAGCTAAATTTTGAAACTATTCTGGGAAGGGTTGAACTAGAAACCCTGTTCAGGGGAAATTACAGTAGTCCTGTTAAGAGACAATACAAGCATGTATGACTGTTTCTATTATTGCTTTAGCTAGTTTTTTAGTTTAGTTTGGCTGTGGTTTACAGATGATAAAAACTGATTTTTAAGTCAAAGAAGTATTCATAAAAGCCTCTTTAAAAGTTTTGCTAAATAATGAAGGATATTCTGATGAAGAATGATGATGTTATGTACACAGTTTGTTGGTTTTACAAGCAGCCACACTCCTGCACACAAGTTACAATCTGCTTTCAGTATGTTGAGAGAGCTCTCACATGGTTTGCTCTCTCTCGGTGAGGTAGTCCCTCTGTCATTACAACCCTGTGGCTTGCGTGTAGGTGTCCCGAGTTTCTCCCTGCCTTTAGCCCAAAGCAATTTTGCTCCCAACTGCCTCTTCCAAGGGCTGAAAGAAGGTCATCGGGAGTTATCGTGGAGAAAGGTGCAGGCTCATTCCGGGAACCATTGGTCCCAGCCTGCCATAAGAACCTCACCAAAAGCCTGGTGGCTTTGCCCAAGCTGTGATCCACACGTCTCTTAGTACCCAACTCTATTCTGGAGAGTACCAGGGGGTTCAGTGTCTTCTCCTGCAGCTGACTGTTTTCCACGGTTTTGGATCCAGAGTGGGATGGAGTGCTTACAAATTTTCCAATCCCCTTTAAAAACCCTGTCTCTGACTGTGGCATATAAATAGGCTCCACCCACCTCTTTTCACTCCCCATGTCTTTATTTGCTAGTACTGCTTGCCATTTAAATTTTGTCTTCTCTGTCTCATAGTCTGTGTCTCTCTTTGCTCCCCTTCTTCTTCTCTCTCTGCTCACCAAAACTGGTATAGGCAGATGGTTACTCCTCCCTGAGCCTGGTTCTGCCAGAGGTCTCTTCTTCTTAAAAGGGAGTTTTTCCTTCCTGCAGTCACCATGTGCAAGCTCATAGGGGATCATCTGATTGTTGAAGTTTTCTCTCTAATATTGTGGGCTCTTTACCTTACAGTGTAAAGGTGACTTTTATTGTGAATTGGTGCTATATAAATAAAACTAAATCAAATTAAATTGAATTGAATTGGATTAGCAGAGTTTAGACTTTGGAGACAAATCGGTTAAAGCTATCTGTTCCTGTACTGTCAATCAAAGCAGCCACACCTGTATGTTTAAGCCTGTAGCTTTTGGCACTTCAGCCTTAAGGCTCACTCATTGGGAGCGCCTTTGCAGCATGGAGGGAGCTACGGACAGGTCGGCTACATGTTGTAGCTTTTTTGGAGGACTGCACGTCTGCATGTCTGTGTTGGTTGCATTCCTCTCCGCGTTGACTCTGCATAGGCAAATACCAACGCAGACGAGTACGCGCACTGTACCATAAATCCCACAATACTTTTCAGAAGGCTTTCATTTGCTCCTACTCAAACAATGCACTACTTTGTGAAAAACATCAGTGCCATTGTTTCTTAGACCAAAAAACAGACTTCAAAGGATTGGTGTGAAAGTTTAAGTTTAAAATTGCCCATAGAGGAAGAGTCGTACACAAACCTCTGAATCCACTTATAGAAACCAAATAAATCACCTTCATAGTAGAAAATAGCACAAGACAGTGTCATGTGCACAAAGAGGTGGTGTGAGCAGTGAGTCAGTGTAAAGTCGGTAAACCAACTCCTTCCTTGTAAGTTTGGCAGCAACACAGCATACACCCCCATATTAACTTCACCACCACCACTGAAAACCCCTATCAAATCAAAACATGCTTTTCTAAAACACTCTCACACATGAAACCTTATAATCACTTACTTAAGGGAGTCCATGGCACTGTAATCTGTCATGTCATGGCTCATCACAGATGCAAGTTTTTACTATCAAGAGGGCTTATGATGCAAGATTTACCTCAATCAAGAGTGTGCATTAGTTTAATTAGATTATGCCAACAGTATTCAGTTTGTTGTTGCATTCAACACCAGCTTACCACCGTCATGGTCCTTCAAACAGTCAGAGTGCGTGAAAAGGTGATACATTTTCATTCCCATTCATTTTCTTTTTACCCTGTGGTGTTCCGACTTGATGTGCCCAGATATCAGTGAGTACTCTTTTTGATAGAAATAATTGCCTTTTCAGAATAAAAATCTTTCAACAAGGCCTTGAGGGATTTAAAAATTAGCTTTTCACAGTGCCTTAACATGATTTCTTTTTCAGTGAAGTAGCCTTTCAGTATTTCAGTAGCATATTGTTTCTTTTGTTTATTCTTCAAGAGCAGTATAGTGAATATTTAACTGAATTTATCTCTTTGTCCACACTAGTTTTTTTTCCTTAATTCAAAACATATTTCAACTTTCAACCTTTCTATTTGTGTAACTCAGTCTTTAAGTATTTCAGCAAGCTGTTTATCAAACAGCTCAAACAGAAATCCCTTGTTAGCCACAGAATGTTACGTACAACTGGTAAAGAACAATTCCAGTGACTCTATCCATGCTCTCCGTTTCTTGACCTTTAGGAACTCTATTCACACACAAATATTCGCCTTCCTTCTCGACTCTGTGATACAACCCGCAAACATTTTTTATTCTCTGACACATTAACAGCAGTGAGAGGATGCAAAGATGAGGCTCTGCTCTTTCATCTGGCTATAAAAATAGAGCTTTTTATTAACATTGATAAAAAAATTCCATCTTCTTATCGGCAGGGGGAACAGAGAAAGGCAGGAGAGTTTTGCTGCAGCGCTGCATATGAATGCTGTTGGGCAGAGGGAAAGCAAGGGACACCGAGTGAAAAGGTGATCATTTGGTTACAGAGAGGGGGTAAGAGCACCTGTCCTAAAGCCAAACAGAAGCAAAATGGGTATGGACAATAAGGGGAACAGATGGTATTTGGGAGCGAAAGAACTGGGCAGTGAGAGATGGCAATGGGGAAAGAAAGCTAACTACCACAGAGAGTTAGAAAAGGAGGGAAAGACAGATGGGGAAAATGGAAAGGGGCAAGGCAATAGGCTGGGTCTGCCTTTACTGCCCTTGTATGTGTAATGGAGTATCAGCAATAGCAGGATGGGAAAAAAAAGCACACTGCAGAGCAGTGCAGCAGAGAGTCTGAACAGCATGAATGTACAAGCTGAAGGATGCGAGTACACCTTGGGACCTGTGCTGAATGCAGGTGGAGTGGTGCAGAGCCAGAAGAGCTGGTGGAGGAAGAGGGGGAGGGCAAAAGAGGGTGAGGGTGGGGGTGGGACCAGTGTGATTGGGGATATGTGAAAGATGAGGGAGGTAGCCGGGGAGAGGTGGAGGTTGCAGGAACAGGTGGTAAAACAGCAGGTGGTGAGGGGATAAGGAAAAAATGTCATGGTAACTGCCTAGATGGGCTGCTTCATAAAGCACCTTGATGATGCTTTAATGACCCAAATGTGGAGAATCGAGTTAAAATACATGGAATTAAAAACCTAGATAATTTACTGAGCATGATATTTCAGCGGATTCCCTAGTGACTGCTGTATTTATACCCATCTTTCGATAGGACCTTGATAATGAGGAGGTATACACATTTTTTTTAGGATGGATGAAATCAAAGGTATCCCCAAGGATTATTAAAAAGTGTGGCTCTCACCCAAAAATATGTCCTAAAATAGTTTACAGTTGATACAAGTGTTAGAAAACCTAAAGGGAAATGTGTTTACAGGTTTTGACAAGTACAACTGCATACTTTATTTGAGTCTGATTATTGTGACTTGAGTCACTGTGAGCTGGAGCTGAAGCCAACAAGTGAAGAAAAAATGAATAAATAAAAAAATCAAAGGCTGGTGGTGTTAGAGAGGTCTGGTCTGGTTGCAGAGCCAGGAAACTTTTATATGGGTGACCAGGCTAAGACTATTACTTTCTGGGGTGGCACAGAAATTGGTGTCTTGTATAATTTTCTGTGTGTCACCTAGGGAAAATAGTATTTTTTTAAATCACGGCTTATGGTTATTTGAGTGGGAGTGCCATGTGGAAGTACATCAGGAGGACTCACAATATACACTATTTTGTCAAAAGTATTGGTCCATCTACACATTACACCTACTAGTAGCTTTTATGACATACCATTCTAAATTCATAGGCATTAATATGGAGTCGCTCCCTCCCATTGCATCTATAACAGCTTCCACTCTTCTAGGAAGGCTTTCTACAAGATTTTGGAGTGTTTCTGTGGGATTTTTGCCCATTCATTCACAAGAGCATTTGTGAGGTCTGACACTTAGACAAAAGGGCATGGCTTGTCATCTCTATTCTATTTCACCCTGTTTCATTCCAGAGGTGTTGGATGAGGTTGAGTTCAGGACTCTCTGCAGACCAGTCAAGTTCTTCCACACCAAACTCCTCCAACTGTGCCTTTATGGACCTTGCTTATGTACTGGGGTGCAGTCATGCTGGAACAAGAAAAAGGCCTTCACCAAACTGTTGCCACAAAGTTTGAAGTGTAGAATTGTCCAAAATGTCTTGGCAAGCTGAAACATTAAGATTTCCCTTTACTGGATGTAAGGGGCCCAGGCCAACCCCAGAAAAAGAACCTTACTCCAAAGAATGCATTTCCACTGCTCCACTGGCAGCACACTGTATACAACTCCATCCCACGCTTGAAGTTGCCAAGGTTCCTAAATGCTTCTATTTTGTAATGTTATCATTTACAGTTCATCATGCGAGGGAGGAAATTTCAAAAACTTGACTTATTGCAACATTGACATCATATTACAATACCATGCTTTAATTCAGCGAACTCTTTAGAACAACCCATTTTTTCACAAATGTTTGTAAAAGCAGACTGCATATCTAGCTGTTATTCTTTACACCAATGGCAATGGGACTGAATCAAACACAAGCACCTGAATTCAATTTTTTTATTATACCATTACTATACCATTCAAAAGATCTGTACCTGTGTCTAAAGTTATGCTTTTTAATTGCTGATAGATCACAAGGTCATTAGATAATTATAATTTACTGTAAATAGACAGTTGGATTGTTGAAATGTGTGGGAAAAAGAATATATTATACCACGGGCATTTTATCCACAACCATAGAGAAGTGACTCTTCAAAAAAATGTCCTGCTAGTGATAGTTAGTTATATACAGAGCCCCCTAATTGGCTTCACCATTTGTTTAACATGTGCTGATGGCCACCCTTGGCCACCAGTTGGCACCCCTGGTGCAGTCAAGTAAAATCTCTGCAGGCCATCTGATGTTTAATGAGTTGCATTGCAGGTAAGTAGACACATTTTGAAAAGGAAGAATAAACCATGGAACAGAAAAAAACATCTTTTTTCAATAAATGATTCTGCTGCATCAAATTTAATACTTAAAAAGTCTTGTTTTCTCTTCTCAGTCTCTTCTCTAGTCATCCACATTACTTACATTCTCATAACACATACATATAGGTCCTTGGGGGTGGGAACGCTAAACGGCGTCCAGAGGACGGTCTGTTTATTCAACCTCACCTCTGGCGCCAGCTCCCACCTCTCAATTTTAAATACATGTAGACATTGAGGGTTCTCGGGAGGGGCCGTGTCGACACCAGCTGCTTTCTGACAGAGAGTACCACGCCCCTCCCATGTTTTAAATGCATTTTAGAACAGCACGTAGCAACACTACATATGAGTGGGCGGTGGAAGGTATGGGGTCTTCACACCTCCGTTCTCTGTTCGCCGTCTGGGGTGGGGGGCCGGGAGGAGGAGTTGGCCGTCTGGTCAGGGTTTGGGATGCGGGGCCTCCCTGCTGCTGCAGGGCCGGGGGCGGTCTACTTGTCTCCACCCCAGAGCAAAAGGGAACATCTCCTGCGTCTGGGGGCTGATTGCCTCTCTGGGGGTGATGGTGCCTAGACCTGGGGGGTATAGAGTATGTTTGGGGAGTGTGAGTGTGTGTACAGTGTTCATTTCTGTTTGTCTTCATGTTGGGCGAGTGCTGAGTATTTGTATATGTGTGCGTGAGGGTGGGAATGGATGTTTGTGTCGGTGTATGCCTGTTTGTCTATGTTATGTGTCAGGTTGGGTCTCAGACTCCACATCTCTGGGAACACCTCAGGCCCCCCCAGGTGTGGGGGCCTATCTCCCCCCACCACCACACTCCCTGCCGGTGGCTGATGCCCTCACCCGTCGGTGCATTGGTGGTTCTCGGTGTCCGGGGCTGGGCGCTCGGGTGTGTACTGGCTCAATCCCGGCGGCTGCTTGGCGGGGCCTGGCACCTGTGGCTCGGTTGGGCCCCTTCCGGGGGGTGGGGAACCTGGGATCTCGGGTCTCTGGGCCTGGGGGCTCGGTCCGCTCTGGCGCAGCCAGCTGCCGGCGGAGCCTGCGGGCACATCACCGCAGCCCCCTGTGGCTTCTGCACCATAGCTGCTGGGTGACCCAGCAGCCACGGTGGCGCAGCACGGTGGCACGGCTGCCCCTCCCATGGCCCTCCTTGGGCTCTCGTGCTCTGGGGGGCCTCTAGATGTCTGGGGTCTGGATCTCCTCCATGCCTGCTTCATGTTTTGGGGGGCAGGGCTAGGGCTCCCCACACCTACTA
>VUQH01041215.1:0-10669 GCA_015106775.1 Etroplus canarensis
ACCTATGACCACTCTGAAGGAGTTAAAAGTGTCAGTGGCTCAGATGGAGAGACTGTACATACAACAACTGTTTGGGTTCTTCACCAGTCGAAGCTGTATGAGAGAGTGGCAAAGAGAAAGACACTAGACATTATGTTTGGTAAACACCAAAAACTGCACCACTAAAGCATGGTGGTGGCGGCATCATGATCTGGGGATGCTTCTCAGCAGCAGGTCCTGGAAGGCTTGTAAAGGTAGAGAACATGAATGCAGAAAAATATCACCAAATCCTGGAGGATCATCTGACTCAGTCTTCAAGAGAACTACGGCTTGGGAGAAGATTTATTTTCCAGCAAGACAACGACCCCAAGCTTACAGCAAAAGCTCCACAGAAATAGTTCAAAGACAACAAGCTGAAGGTTCTGGATTGGCCAAGTCAAAGCCCAGATCTCAGTCCAATGAAGAAATTGTGACTGAACTTCAAAAGAACTGTTCACACCTGATCCCCGAGCAACCTGACAGAGTGTGAGCTGTTTTGCAAGGAAGAATGGAGAAAAATGTCAGCGTCCAGATGTCCAGCCTGACTGAGACATGTCCACACAGACTCAGTGCTGTGACTGCAGCCAAAGGTGAATCTACTAAATACTGACCTAAAGAGGGTGAATGTTTATGCAAACATTTATTTTACACTATATATTTTTAATTATTTGACTTTAGTTTGTAAAACTCTATTTTAACTTAGATATGAAAGAAGGTTTTTTGTAAATTCTTGTCAAATAAGCAATATTATGTTGACCATGGTTTCATTTATTAAAGCAAGAGAAGGGCAAAACATCCAAGGGGGGTAAATACTTTTTATAGACATTGTATATAATGCATCTTATTGCTCATCTGATGTATTTATCTAATTTTAACACCTGCTGTTTTTTTTAATATCCTGATAGTTGAAACCGCAGGTTTGAGAAAGAGTGTACTTGATCTTTACATGGCTACATTTCAGATCATCCAGACTGTGCCATGAATATCTGTAGAAAAAGTTTCCAAGTTTCACTGCCCCAGGTGGAGCAGTTCAAGTGGCTCGGGGTCTTGTTCACATGTGTGGGAAGGAAGAAGCGTGAGACTGACAGGAAGACTGGCACGGCATCAGCAGTGAAGCGGATGCTGTACCGATCCATCATGGTCGAAAGAGCTGAGCGTGAAAGTGAAACTGTCGATTTACTGGTCGATCTACGTTCCTACCCTCACCTAGGACGAGCTCTGGGTAGATAATGTCGCAGATAGAAGCCTCTGAAATCAGCTTCCTCCGAATACTGGCTGGGCGCTCCCTCAGAGACGGGGTGAGGACCTGGCTCATTCGGGAGGGGATCAGAGAACAGACGCTGCTCCTCCACATCAAGGGGAGCCAGCTGAGGTGGTTTTGGTTTTCACCAGGATGCTTCCCAGGCACCTCTCAGGTGAGGTGCTTCAGGGCGTGGGAGAGATTATATCTCTCAGCTGGCTTGGGTGTCCCCCAGATGAGGAGGAGGAGGTGGCTGGGGAGAGGGTGGTCTGGGCGTCTCTGCCCACAACCCGAATAAAGATAGGCAGCAGAAGATGGATGGATGGATGGATGGATGGATGTTTCCAAGAATTTGGGGGGATTTTTTCTCAAAATCACATGGAGCTGCTAACAGAAAGGTCTGGAGATCGTCACACTGAACAGGGTCCACTTTCTGAGACATAAATATCTATGAAATGTTGTGGCTTCAGAGATATTGACATGAGAATCAAATGAGTGGACTGATCGACTCGCCTAACAGGTAACATTAACTGACTAAATGTGCTTTAAGGTATTCATATCTGAGGAAACCAGTTTTATCTTTGGGAAAACAAACCCGTTCTGTCACTTTTACCTGGTTGCCAAACTACCACTGCCACCCAGATGAAATTGAATATTTTAGTAGCACCACAGCAAGTTCATTAACCGTGTAAAATCCTCGCACGGACCTCGTGTACTACTTGTCATGTGCATGCAGGTGGGCGCTAAGTAATTTTTTTTAATGGCTTTTCAAAAGCAATAAGGTGCAACATGCATCTGACACTGTCAGACTACAAATGAGGGGGTTGCTGGAATGAATCATTGTTGCTTGACAGGTCAGCGGTCTTGTAATGATGCTGTTAAGCAAAATGAATGAGTTAGGACAGATTCAGTAATTGAACAAGACACTCACGGGTCATATAGATCGCTGTTAAATGATAAATATTCAATTTGGAATAAGAAACTGAAGAGGGACTGAATCAGTTACCCGTATGGAAAAGAAGGAGTGTAAAAAAAAAATCCCATTTTTTTATATTCAGGTGGCCCCTTTCATAGTTTTCTCATACAAACAGTGTATGAGTTTACTCTTACTTATTCGTTCGACTGAGATGAGATGATCGGAAGAGCCACTTCCATGAGCAGAGTCCAGCAATTCATCCATGTGTTTTCTTAACCGCTTATCCAGCTCAGGGTTGCAGAGGTCTGGATGACAGAGTGCCAGTCCATCACGCAGAGACATAGAAGCCTACAGTCTCACGTCCTCACTTACACACAATGCAGGATCACCGGTTACATTAAGAAGTATATCTGTGGACTGTGGGTGGAGGCAGGGGCGCCTGGAGGAAACCCAAAACCTCGCTTTGAGTCGACCAGGTTTGAGTCAGAACCTTGTCACTGTAGGACGACCCAAGAAGGTCGCTTCAAGAAGAACGTGGAGAAAGGCCACGCTGTTTCGCCGGGGAGGAATCTGCCGCAAAAGGGGACTGACAGACCTGCACACACACACACACACACTGCACGGTTCAGCCGTGAAGGATCACAGTGCCGCTGCCGGTGGTTCATCATGAAATCATCAGAGAATGTCTTCCTTTGTGTATTTGCGTTGCGGGGTGGGCCACAGACTGACGCGCATTACAAACACGATCCATCATCTTCTTCATCCTTTACCCCCACTTTTCTCTCCCTCACTCCTTCCCTCTGAAGAAGCGAGTCTAACAACCCCCATCCCCTTCCTGTTTTTTTCCCCACTCGGGGTGGGGTGGGAGGAAGCTTCAAGTCTTAATCCCAGCACCAAATGGGAAATAAATTAGCTTCTTCACACTTAACTAGCTCTCATTTGCATTTACTGAGCGCGCAGGCTGCAGCTCGGGAGCTCTCCCCTGGCACTAATCCTCTGGGCGAATGCAGACAGAGGTGGTGTGGACGAGGAGCAGGGTTAGGTGGTCGGATGAACCCGCTCTACTTCCCCTCCACAGGACGGTCTGCAGCGTAGAATGAAAACCTGGGTCCAGCCGCAGTTTGGCTACATTAATTACTCTGACCTCTTGGCGGCATTGCGTGTTGCGCTGAACCCAGCAGGCTGGGGCTTGACCTCTTATTCTCCCACGCTGACATACACTGTGTATCCCACTTACACTCATGTCTTAATTATAACATGCAATTCAAACTCGCGGAAAAGGACTTTAACAAACCTACAGAGATGTGCTCAGCAGTAAGAAAATTACTGTACGACATGATGGCTTTTTAATAAGATATCACTATAATATAATATAATGTAACTCATATACACATTTCATGTTATTACAATTACTGATGTCTGGGAGTCGCTTTTACTTGGATATTCTTCATACATACATCATGCTAAAACGTACTTCCTTATGCTTATCACCTTTACACTGTGCAACTTTTCCTTAAATCTTATGGAAGTGGCTAATAGACGTGATCTTAGATGAGATAGTAGATTCTCAGGCCCCAACAGAAAGGGACTCAGTACTAATGCGTGGGGTCTCAGTGACTCCAGGGGTCAACCAGAACATCAGTGATGTGGTAGCTCATCCAGCTCACGATCCCTCGCAGTTCACAAGCTGCTGTAATGTGTAAAGTACAGAACGAAAGTGACAAGGTTTCCTGTCACTGGTTGGCTGGAATGCACACACACTGAGAATTAAAATCCAATTAGAAGTCAAGGAGGCTCACAAGCAGTCATATCCAGGGCAACGGTGCTAGGTCTTCGCCGGCCACGAGCTTAATATATTATTATGCTGTAAATAAGGCATTTAGTGTATGTGCAGATGGCAGAGGGGCACGTGCAAACACTCATTTTATCAACATTACAAACCAAATCAATACTTCTAGGAGTAGCGATTCTTGTGAAAATGCTAAAGTGCCTATAAAACAATCAATATGACCTTGACCTTGAGCACAGTTAAGGTGAAGACCCATTCGGTGATCACTGTATGCAAGTTTCACTAAAATCTGACCAATAC
Source organism: Etroplus canarensis (assembly GCA_015106775.1). Classification (NCBI taxonomy): domain Eukaryota; kingdom Metazoa; phylum Chordata; class Actinopteri; order Cichliformes; family Cichlidae; genus Etroplus; species Etroplus canarensis. The sequence continues at coordinate 4,264 of VUQH01041215.1, forward strand.
TCTAGGAGGAGTAGTGGCTCTTATGAACAGCGGATGAGCCGGATGAGCTGAAAATGATTCAATGCAAATGGATGTGCGTTTGTTCTACATCTGTGAGTAACGCTGAGTATAATTTTCACCCACAGCTCTCCCTCCAAAATTCCACATATTTGCATGTACAACCCCAGCTCCAAAAGGTAGGGATGCTGTATTAAATGCAAAGAAAATCTCGTACACCAATATTTTATTCACAAAAGACAATAGAAAGCAAATCAAATGCTGAAAGTGAGACATTTCACCATTTCATGAAAAACACTAGCTCATCTTGAATTTGATGGCAGCAACACGTCTCTAAAAAGCTGGGACAGGGCAACAAAAGGCTGGAAAAGTAAGCGCTGCTAAAAAGAAAGAAGTGGAAGACCATGCGGCAACTAATGAAGTTAATCGGCAACAGACCAGTCGTGTGATTGGGTATAAAAAGAGCACCTTAAAGAGGGACTCAGTTGCTTCTGCTCTTTAGTTCTAAAGATTGTATCTCTCATGGTATGGGGGTTTGTTAGTGCCTGGCAACTTTCACATGAGTGCTGAAAGGTATGTACAGGTTTTAGAGCAACATATGCTCCCCTCCAGACCACGTCGTTTTCAGGGAAGACCTTGCATATTTCAGCAAGACAATGCTAAACCACATACTGCAGCTATTACAACCGCTCAAGGCAGATGGCTGCCCCTCCCTGTGCCTGGATCTGCTGGAGGTCTCTTCCTATTAAAAGGGACTTCTTCCTTCCCACAGTTGCCGAGTGCTTGCTCATAGGGGACGGTCTGATTGTTGGGATTTTTCTCTAATACTGTAGGGTCTTTACCTTACAGTGTAAAGCGCCTCGAGGCGGCTTTTGTTGTGAATTGTTGCCGTATAAATAAAACTGAATTAAATTGAAAAGAATGGGACAACATTCCTCCCCCAGAGGTCCAGCAGCTGGTCTCCTCAGTTCCCAGATGTTTACAGACTGCAGTTAAACGATGGGGGGATGCTACACAGAGGGAACCATGGACCTGTCCCAACTTTTTTGAGATGTGTTGCTGCCATCAAATTCAAGATTAGCTAGCATTTTTCATCAAATAGTAAAATCAACATTTGTTATGTTTTCTATATTTTGCAAATCATTGCATTGTGTTTTTATTTGTAGTTTATGCAGCATCCCAACCTTTTTAGATTTGGTGTTGTATTTCTAACAGATTGTTTATCTCTAAAATTTAAATAAACCTTTCTGGGCACCAGCTGACCCAAAACACTGCAATCACACAGCAGCAAGCCAAGACATCCTGGTTATTCACACGTCCAGTCAATGATGCTAAATCTCTTGTATGGATGGCAAACGAAAGGGTCTAGAATTTAAGACAGTAAGAGAAAGTGTATGGTAATTAAATAGATTAAATGGTGTAAGCAGTGTAAACTCAATTAAAAGTTTTTGAATTTCTGTGTGATTTTCAGTTAATGAAGTTGCTTAACAGTCTTACAGACTGAGTGAGTCGCACTTAAAATGATAGTGTCAGAGTATGCATTTCTACTGTGTGCATCTATAGCCTGTACCTGTCCATTAAATCACTGTAGTGCACATCGTAGGCGTGTCTGGGATGATCCTGGTCCGGTGCAGCCAATTATGAAGTTTGGCAAAATTAATTCAGAATCTTCTGTCATACTGAGCTAGTCTACCTTTTCTCTGTTATGCTTATATTTTCTACAGTTGTGCTTTATTAACTTTCACTTTAGGATAGCAAATCTGAGCCACCATGAGTAAAGTGTGCTATTGACTCTGACTGTGGCGGCACATAAGAGGGTACAGTGTGAAGGTCTGCTCACTGAGAAAGATTTGTGAAGGGAATTCAAGCCCGTCTTGCTGATACTCATTAAGAGAGCACAAGTTTTATGCAAGACAAGAATAATGAATATAAATATCAGTACTTGCAGTATCTAATTTGAGAATGTGTGGTTAGATTAGTATTTCTGACTTAGAGGAATTAAAGTGCTACACCGCATCATAACAAAAGCACAGGATAAATCAAACAAAGGTATTTCCGTTGACCTACTTGGGCTTTTAATTAAAATGGAATCAAATACTCCATATACAGTGCTGTGCAAAAGTCTTGAGCCACCCCTCGTGTCTTTATGTGTTGCTTCCACAGAATTTTTAAAGTGGTCTTGAGCAAAGGCTCTCCAGGTTTTCTCACGGTCTTTCAACATTTCTTTCTGTGGACATTGGCTGTGTTTTCACTCATTTTCACTCCAGTCCATGTAAAAAAAAAAAATGGGCAAACTCTACAAGTGGAGGTCAAAAGAAGAAATGTAGGCATAAAAACAACTATCTACAACAGATGAGTAGTATCCTTAGCAGATGAGTAGTGTCCTTAAGAAATAGGGAAAGAAATCCAGCAAAGACCTGACACAGCCTGACAGATTCATCTGGCCCTTCTCTTGATCCACCGACTGTTCAATGAAGCCTTATCAGAAATGGTCTCAGTGGAAGGGCGTTTGTCAAGAATCCAGTCTTAAGAAAGGGAAAGAGGGAGGAAAGGCCGAGGTATGAAAATTACATAAGAGCTGGAGTGAAAATCAGTGTCAATGGGCCGTACGCCGCGATGAATCCAAATTTGAAGTTTTTGGTTCAAATCATTGTCAATATATACAGAGGAGGTCAGGAGACTACGTTCTACAGCCATCTGTAAAGCACGGTGGAGGCTCTGTGATGTTTGAGGCTGCATTTCAGTCAGTGGTGTTGGACATCTTGTCAAAACTGATAAAATCATGAACACAGAAAAGTGCCATCAGATTTTGATCCACCATTCAACACCATCTGAAAAGCATCTGATTGGCAACAGCTTCATGTTTCGGCAGGACAATGATCCCAAACACACTGCCAATGCAGTAAAAGCCTACCTGGATAGAAAAGCACACAATGAAACACTATCAGTCATGGATTGGCCTCCCCAGAGCCCAGACCTCAGCATTAATGAAGCAATGTAAGATAATCTTGACAGAGAATGGAACAAAATGCAGCCAGCATCCAAGGAAGAGCTTTGGAATGTCTGTCAAGAAGCCTGGAGAACTATTCCTGGAGGCTACTTAAAGAAATGAAAAGAAAACTTGTGGAGTTCAGGCAGTCTTAAAGAATGAAGCTGGTCATAACAGCTATTGACTTTCAAGCTTGTTAGAAAAGTACAAATCCTGTTTTAGCCTATTAAACTGTATTTACATTTTTGTTTGCACATTTTTTAACAAATTGTTGCACCTATTTCCAGTTTTCCGATCAAAATATAAAGAAATAAGGTTTGTCTCAAGACCGTTGCACAGTGCTAGAGACAGATAAAACATTTATCTTCAGACAACTATAGCTTCCAATTCTAATTTATGATCTGGATACAACACTTTAACTTAAATTAACGAACGACTACTCATGCAGCACTAACAAAGTCTAGATACCTGCTTCCCAGAAGACCAGAACTCTGCATTCTTCCATTTTATCCTGTTGCTTTTGAAATGATTCCACAAGCCTGAGGCTCAAAGAATTTTCTCACCCTATAAAGGAGCATGTAACCCTCTAAAAGATAAAAATCGATTCTATTTGTAACAGTTTCTAGATCCAGCGCCGTTATCTGGCCCTATGTTGTGACTGAATTCAGAACAAAAGAAAAAGAGCATCTTCTAATCACACCCTCCCGGTTCTATTTGTGTCCCTGTTACTCTGTTCCAACTGGTAAACAAAGGTAGAGTCATGCATCTGCCCGAAGTCACATTACATGATAGCAGATGCCAGCTGGAGCACTTTTTTATTCCCCTTTTCCAATCACTACTGTGCCCTTGATCCTGTGTTACGGCAGATTCATAGTAAACACAGTGACAGGTGTATTCATAAAGCAGCGCTCTGAGCCCTGGAGTCTGCTCTGGCGCTACACTGGACTATTTGTCAACTGAGAAACTGTCAGGGTTTCCTTTCGTATATTCGGCGAGTGGGCGAGGTGAAGGTGGAACGGGGTGCTGAAAACAAAACCAGGATGTGTAAAGCCAGCTAGCAACAATAACTCACTAGCATTATGAGCGTAAACACAAATGACAACAAGGCATTCTTATTTTATCATAGATGCTGCACGGTTACATTAAAATCAACCAGGCAGGATTTTCCGATCGCTCAATCCCGTGTTCAAGGACTAATCCACCTGGCTGTTAAATATCACCGATCTATCTGTTTGCAGTTTATTACAGGGGAAAATATGTCAGGACGAGTTTATTTTTAGATTTCGTCATCCTTGCTTTCCTCACTTAGTGGTTTCCTGCATTTTCTCTAATGCCAGCCCGCATTGCATTCTGCTCTGCTGGGTCTTTTTCTGTGATGGATTTTTCCATGTGTGACCGTTGAGCATCCGTGCAAACTGACTACAGTGCAAAGACTCAAAAGCACGTTCACTGTGACTGACACTCCAGGCAGCAATTAGAGTTCCTGCTTATGATTTACCCTGAATTAAAGGGGAAAAGCAGGTGACACTACAGTAAATAGTGTCTTCTCACTGTCAGTCAGTTCCATGTGGTAGAAGTATTTTGTATCCATCCAAAAACAGATGGATCTTATTCCTCTGTGCCACAGAGCTCCACTGTCAAACATCTATTAAAAACGCATCAGTGACCCACATCGATGCCCTGAGTGACATGTTCCTTTATGACTATGAACATGGGCGCTGCTGTTTGCTTTGAATCGATCCACCATCCTGCTGAAATAAATACACAAAAACTCACCAAATCCGTATTCATCCCCTGCTGAAAACAGTCTCTGACAAATGAGGTGTTTACTCTTGTTTAGTCAACCTTTCCAGTGCCCAGCTGTTTGAAGAAATTACAGTGTCTTTTCTTAAAAATGTAACAGGAAGTTTGGGAGCTTCTTCTTAAACATTTACACACTCAGCAGGAGCCACTGGGCTTTGGTTGAGAGCTACATAAACAGAAAAATCAGACTGTATTCAAAGATGGACAAATGGATTGTTTGTTTTGGTCTCCACAGAATTTGCAAAGAATCAGAAAGAATTAACCAGCCTTATCCTTATCTTTTTTTAAATTTTGTCTCTTGTGCCATTACAGTACTGCTATACTATGTGAATACTTTAATTCTTTATATTTAAAGAGATGTAGCCTGTCTGTGCGTAGTAAACCATAATGTTCTTTTTAAATATGGTCTATACCAGTGGTTCCCAAATAATGTGCAGAGCCACACTGAGGAAAGTTTAGCTATACCACGACATTTTGTGACAAGCACCAACGTATAAAGAAGAATGTTCTCACAGTATTTTATGAAGTAGTGTGAAAATCAAGCAGCAGTAACTTGAAGTGATCAGCCTCTCACTTTGTTGCTGACGAATTTTGGAACACTTTTCTTCACAATGTCGCTTCAGTTCATTGAGGTTCATTGAGGTTATTGTGGGCATAGCTCTCTTAAAGGACCAGTGTATAAGATTTAAGGCAATATGTTATCAGAAAAGCCCATATTTATGTTTTTTATAATGTAAAATCACTCCGAATAATAATCATTGTGTTTTGTTCACTAACATAAAGATATCATATATACATTAGCGGGTCCCTTTCAGTAGAAGTTATTGTGTCGCCATGTTTCTACAGTAGTGCAGAATGGACAATATTAACTTTCGCTTTTCTGTTAATGACATCATGGAACATCATGCAGAACAGCTATCATTACTCTGTGGCTCGAATCTTTTGCTGTACAAAAACTGAAGCTCCAAAACAGTGTTCCCTCGAAGCTGCGCACTTGCACAATTGCGCACTGCTCCCGTGTGCACAATTGCAACATTTAGGAACGTTGCTCCTAAATCTTATTTAGTTCAATGGCATTTCTGACTTCTTATAATGTCTGCATATATTAACCTTGGGACAAAAAATACTTGTGTATGTGGTCATGGAAGACTCCAGTTTTCCATGATTGGAAAAGGAAGGGGGTGAGGACAGGTATTTAATTGTTGCAATCTGCATTTTTACCGGTAGATACCACTAAATCTCACACACTGGTTCTTTAAGGTCCTGACATAGCACTTCAACCACTTTGAGGTCTGGACTTTGACTGGGCCATTGCAAAACCTTGATTCTTTTCTTTTTCAGTCATTCTGTTGTAGATTTGCTGGTGTGCATTGTCCTGCTGCATGACCCAGTTTGGGCCAAGCTTTAGCTGTTCTACAGATGGCCTCACATTTGACTGTAGAAAACATTGGAATACAGCAGACTTCATGGTTAACTCAATGACAGCAAGATCCACAGGTCCTGTGGCTGTAAAGTAAGAGCAAATGATCCCCCCCCCCCCCCCCCCCCCCCCCCCACCCACCCCCCACCCCCCCCCCCACCACCCACACCCCCACACACACACACAAAACAAACAAA
>VUQH01041216.1:0-17871 GCA_015106775.1 Etroplus canarensis
ATAACCTCAGTTTTGTCTGAATTTAAAAGTAAAAGATTGCAGGCCATCCAGGTCTTTATGTCTTCAAGACAAGCCTGTAGTTTAACTAATTGATTTGAGTCATCTGGCTTCATGGATAATATGCATAGCAATGAAAATGTATGCCGTGTTTTCTAATAACACTGCCTAAGGGAAGCATGTATAACGTAAGGAGTATTGGTCCCAACACAGAACACTGTGGGACTCCATAACTAACTTTTGTGTGTGAGGAAGACTCATCATTTGCATACACAAATTGGAATCTGTCAGATAAATAAGATTCAAACCAGCATAATGCATTCCCTTTAATACCAACAGAGTATTCTAGCCTCTGTAGTAAGATGTTGTGGTCGACTGTATCAAATGCTGCACTGAGGTCTAGGAGAACAAGCACAGAGAGGAGTCCACTGTCAGAAGCTATAAGAAGATCATTAGTAACTTTTACTAGTGTGGTTTCTGTGCTATGATGAACTCTAAATCCTGACCAGAACTCTTCAAGTAAACCATTTCTTTGCAAGTGATCACACAGTTCTTCTGCAACAACTCTTTCAAGAATTTTGGAAATGAAGGAAAGTTGGAAATCGCTGCATGCAGGTGTATCTGCATGCATGTTTTGGGACATGTGCAGAAGTGGACAGTATGTCACGCATTTTTTAAGAAGGCATGTCTTCTGGGAGAGAAGCAGTTGAAACTATTAAACATGTCTGATGTGATTTTATTGTGTTAACTACAGACATTACTGTAATTCAGTAGACATTTCAATCAGATGCACAACAGTAACTGTTGAGCAGGACGTAACCTCATCTGATCAATATAGCCTGGCCAAGATTTACACACTTACACATTTACACAACTTACTACACAAGCATTTCCGATATTGAGCTGCCCTTAAACAAAATTATCTGGTACATGTTAAATTTGGTTACTATTACTGTCCAACATAAAAAGTTCAATAAACACCAATATATCCAATACAGTCTCTTTCAGCTATAAATAAACATTACGATTATTACTTTTTCTAATATTAAACAAGTTACACGGCCTTAAAAGGATATAGTTTGTACTTTAAAAGTGTGTAATTGATAATGTTTCATGATGGAAAGGAGGGAACTTCCTTTAAACACAAGTAACCAAATCATTTATGGTGCAGCCATACTGAAAAGATGCCACTGACAGTCCAGAAATGTGAACAATGAATGCACAAGTTCACGACGTAAATACTTTACATTACAATACACAAAGGAGCCACGTTACACGGCTGACAGTTTCACAGGGGTTCGGAAAGATCCATTTGGGTTCTGACACTTCACTGCTTAGACCCAGGTAGTTCTCCTCTCTGTTTGAGCCAGAAAACAAAGGAAGGGCACTTTATGTCTGTAACTGTGGCTGTAGTGCAACATTAAATTTAATTTCAGCAGAAAACTCTGTACTGCGCAATGTATTGAAGTAGTGTTGCTAAGTGTTGTTGTACCCACGTTAGCAGCAAGATGGGATGGGAAGTACACACTGCGCAGGTCACATACCTTCTCTATTCACCCCCAGTGGAGGTATTCCAATTTTTTTAACGTTACAACCTGTAATTTAAATCTATGTTTTACACAAAGATTTTACATAAAATAGTCCAAATTGGTAAAGTGAAATGATTTTTTTTAATCTAATAAAAAAGTAGTGCATGCATATAGTAGTGATTAGAATTTTTAGAGAGCTGACTCTTTTGGCTCAGCTCATCAAGAAGAGCTGGTTCTTTAGGGTCCCAAACAGCTCTTTACATTACCACTTACCTTTTTCTTCTTCTTTCCGCTTCCCTCGTTAGGGATCGCCACAGCGGATCATGTGTTATGATTGTGCATTTGGATTTGGCAAATATTTTATGCTGGATGCCCTTCCTGATGAAACCCTCCCCATTTACCTGGTCTTAGGACCAGCACTAGGAGAACACTTGTGTGTGGACCCTGTGGCTGGATTTCACTTAGACCTTTGGTCAAATTTTGCGCTCTTTTGACTAATAATATGCAGGTGTACACGTATATCATTTAATTATTTTAACATCATTTGTACTGAAGAATTTAAAAGTAAACAGTACAGCCTCTAATATTAAATTGCTAAAGCCAACTGTTTTTATTGTGTTTACCAACTTAACTAAAAAAGCACCCAAAAAATGCTCCGACTTACTTGAACTATTCTGCTACACAAGGCAGATAGAAACACCTGTAAAAACATTAGACATTTTAAAAAGGATAGGTTTTGACATTTCCAGTTTTTATTTAAATACACACCACTAACAAAAGAGTAGGGCTTTCTTGTATTAATAACAGTAAAAAAAAACAACAACAATAGCTCACTCCAAACTTTGCAGAGAAAAAGTACTTTCTTGTGTTATATATTGTAATGTGCAAAACAGCAGCATCCAACACTTTTAAGCTTCAAGTATATGACAGCTTAGTTGTACAAATTTTACATTCTGCCTTTGTGTATTGTTAAAATCCAGCCGAAACCTACTTCTTTTCATAATTTTTTGTTTTAAGAATTCAAGCAGTGTACCATAGTCCTCACTCTCCTTTTCTGCACCCCTGCCCTCTGCCCTGCTTGGTGGCGTGATCCTTGTCTAGCCTCACATGCTTGGTTTCACAGGATATACATGATATTTAGTTAGCGAATGCATTCAACACTCGTAGCTGGAGGTTGTTATATCATTATGCCTCATATTACTTTCAAAACAAAAACAACAAGAAGTTCTTGTTGGGAGCCGACTCTCCTGGACAAAAGCCAGTTCCCATCATTCGCTTCAAAGACCCAGCTCTTTGTACCGGCTCGTTCACGACTGACACATCACTAGCATATAGCACTCTGCTGTGGTGGCCCCTTGGGGAAAATACGAGGGAGCAGCTGAAAGTACATAGTGCATACGTCTTCATCTCCTTTGCTATGAAGCCTTTAAATAAGATGTGGTGTGACCAGTTACCTTCAGAAGTCTCATGTGACACTTACAGTATCTAAGTATAGATACACCTGTTCTGAAAGGCTCCAGAGTCTGCAACACCCCTAAGCAAGAGCCACCACTAAGCGAGCCACACCATGAAGACCAACAAGCTCTCCAAACTTGTCGGGGACAAAGTTGTGGAGAAGTTGGGTTGAATACATATGCATGCATTACTTTTCAGTTTTTTATTCGTTAAATATTTTTGAAATGCATTTTTTTGTTTCAGTTTACTTAACCAATTTGGACTATTTTGTGTAAAAAATTTTTTTTAATTTTTTAAAAAAATCATTTAAATTACAGGTTGTAACACAAAAATAGGAACAATGCCAAGTGGGGTGAATACTTTTGCATGTCTCTGTAAATATGCATAGACATTATAGCAGAGTCATTCAAGAACTGGAGGACAACTTAGGCACTAACAATAGTAAAAAAAAATGATACATTTTTGTTATGTTTCAAGAAAAGCAAATAATAAACCATCCAAAAATTATTTGTCCAACTCAGGCATCAAAGGTACACTTTTTATGAGCTACTTTGGTTGCTGTTTGCCATAACTTGCACAATTACAGTAACAGGGTTGAACAAAATAAAAGGATTGAATGGATACATTGCTTTTGAGTGTAGATCATGACATAAAAGTAACAAATAAATGCCCAGGACCACAGAAAGGGAATGATAAGAAGAACAAAAGCCAGCTCTTAGAAAATATTCAAAGCATTCAGCATCCAAATGGTTTAATTTTGCTTTGGCAGCCCTCCTTTTTCTTCTCTCAGTGTCCCACTGCCTAAGAGAAATGTGTAAACAAAAATGCTTAGTCATTTAACCATTTCACATACAGCAGAATAAACACCAGTTATTAACTGTAGCCATACAAATACTTTAAATAGTGGCAAGTATTTAAGGGTAGTTACCTATTAATTAACTATACCTATTTGCTGTGTTACTTGATAGTCATAGCAAACATAATACTGATAGTTACTATACTGCTTCATTGGTGAAAGTGCATACTGTATCTTTTGCTAGATAAGCAGTAAGTACAAATAAAAAGGGGTAACAAATAACTCTAAGATCTTATTTGTTCATATAAAAAAAATTGCAAAATTAGGTCTTCACTTGGAATCTTTAGCCTATTTGACGCATAGGCAACATGCCATGTCATTTCAAATTTCCTTTGTAATTAAATGTGGTTTTTAACCACAATTATACCACAGAGAGAGTTTTGTGCTTCAAAAACCACATGTTCATGGTAGATGAAGTTTCTTTTTTTGAAATCACCTTTAAGTTCTACATAAAGGCTTACTTGTGAAGACATGAAAAACAAAACACACACAGAAGAACCCTTGACCTAGATGGTTCCCTACCTTTCTTTACCTTTTTGACTCCTATCTTTGTTATCTGTGATTTTACTTACATGCATTCCTCAATAACTTGTTCTGACTTTGAGGTCCCAGGTTGAGAGCTGACTGGAGATTCAGGAGATTTTCCCTGCAATCCTGTTATTCCAGTTATAGTAAATGAACTGGTAATTGTATAGCATTTTTCAACTTTGACTGAGCCTCATTCTAGCATATTAGCCTCTTAATACAAGCCTCAATCACGCCTTCATACATCTACTTTATCCTCTCTTTAAGCGCATTTAACTATCATGCACCCATTTACACAAGCAATTTGGGATACAGTGTCTTGCCCAAGGACACGCATGTAGACTGGATGAGCTAGGGATCGAACCGCCAACTTTCCTGTTGAAAGATGACCCACTCTACTCCCTGAGCTACAACAGCTGAGCCACAGCTTCAAATTACAGTGAGTGGGTTGTCTAGGACAATGTTTCAGCGCTCATAGCCCTTTGACATAAATTACTGTTTTTGTGACGATTCCAGACTTACACACAAAGGACATCAATATCTGGTGCTTGTCCAGATCTGGAACAGATTTTAACATTTATACCATCTAACTCTTATATGAGTGCACCTGCATGTATTACCTATCTAGGACACATACAGGAAGTCGTATATGGGCTTTAATTTGGTGGGTATGTTGATGACCTTCGTCCAGACAGGTTAAGTTGCAATTAATGAGATTTCAAGCTCTAATAACTTACCAGTGGTGACAGATAGTTACTTGTTTGCTATTAAACACTAACACAAAGTCATGTATTGGATTTCCACTGAAGATGTCATTGATGACCTTGACACAAAAAAGCTGTCACTCAGAAAGGCTGCAAGATACATATGGAGTACATATAGGAAGTCAGGTATGGGCACATTCATATGTGTTTTGTATTGATTATGTATTCAGAGTAGAGTGACCAGATGTCCCTCTTTATATGGGACTGCATGGCATTTTAATTCCTTGTCCCTCTGTCCCACATGTTAAGATATTGTCTCACATCTTGACTGGCTCTGCAGGACATGCATCCATGTGAAGAAAGCACAGAAGGCTACTATTATAGTCAAGTGAAGTTTAGTCTGTCTAATGCTATGGCCATCAGGGGAAGTCATAAGTCACCAAAAAGTCACATGCTTTTAGGATTATTTTTCAATTTTGCACAGAAGAAAGGGCATGTAGTTATGCAGTATATGTCTTCTTCTTCTTCATCTTCTTGTTCTTTCGGCTGTTCCCGTTAGGGGTCGCCACAGTGAATCATCTGCCTCCATCTCACTCCCTTGCATCCTCTTCCCTCATATCGACCCTCTGCATGTCCTTCTTCACTACATCCATGAATCTTCTCTATGGTCTTTCTCTTCTCCTCCTGCCTGGCAGCTTAATCTTCAAAATCATTTGTCCAATATATCCACTATCCCCCCCTCTGAACATGTCCAAACCATCTCTGACTTTGTCTCTAAACTTCTTAACTTGCGCTGTCCCTCTGATGTACTTATTTCTAATCCTGTCCATCCTGGTCACTCCCAGAGAAAATCTCAACATCTTTAATTTTGTCACCTCCAGCTCTGCCTCCTGTCTTTTTGTCAGTGCCGCTGTTTCCAAACCATACATCATGGCAGGTCTCTCAAACCTTCCCCTTCATTCTTGCTGTTATCCTTGTGTCACAAAGCACCCCTGACACTCGTCTTCACCCACTCCACCCTGCCTGCATTCTCTTCTTCACCTCTCTCGTGCTCTGTCCGTTGCTTTGGATGGTTGATCCCAAGTATTTAAACTCATCCACCTTCACTACCTCTACTCCTTGCATCTTCACCATTCTGCCTACTTCCTTCTCATTTTTGCACATGTGCTCTATCTTGCTTCCCCTGACTTTCATTCCTCTTCTATCCAGTGCATACCTCCACTTCTCCAGGCTCTCTTCCACCTCCTCCCTACTCTCACTACCCATATGTGATAATTGGGTAAATATTATTAAACCTATAAAATATGGCTCAAAAAACTATTCCAATCTATGGATACATCATTGTTATTGTGTCCCACATTGTCCCACACAAACAAAGTGTTTGTCCCGCATTTCATTTGCTGTGGTGCCCTAATTTAGAGTCATGTTTGTACTGTTGTTAGTAACTTTGATCTTGGATTTTGCACTCCTTGCAAATTTTCCACTCCCAAAAAAGTATTGCTTTGTGTGCAACCTAGTCTATTTTAAGGAGAACTCTAAAAAAGTTACAGGTAGATTGGTATGACGATTTTTACCAGTGTTGGGGTTTGGCCCAACTTAGAAGTGATTAACTCCTGAGATTAATGTTCTTGTACCATGAGCCATTAGTATGGCCCACTAAACAAATACCTTTGAGTGAAGGGTACAGTGATCCAGGAGAAATTTTCTTTACTGGCAGTCTTTGTAGATAACGCTTCATCCTCCCAGCTAATAAAAACAGTATTAGGCCAAACTAAGAACAGGTAATGGCTTCAGGCTTGGGTCCCCAGACTGTTATTGAAGAGCAATATGAAGAGACTTTGTGCCATTACATGAAATTCAGCATTTAAACCAAGCTGTCCTCTAAACAAATATCTAACCTGTTTTTATACTTTATCTGTACACTTATCCAAGATGAGGGCAGTATATCCAAGAAGCATTTTAACATATGATATTTGACAACAAACTGTTCTTTGACAATTAGCTTAGTTTGTTGGCTTCCTTACAATGATTTAGCAAATATTGTCTTGTTCATTCACAGCAACTGGAACTGAAACCAGTAGTTTTTCATTACCCCAAAGTTATTGGTGGCATCTTCCTTTATCTTCCATCCAGTTAACTTTGGCCTTTTTAACAACACATAAATGAGTCTTCCTGGCCCAAACTCTGCTTATGCTTAAATCTGGGCAGCTTTCTCATTGTGGTCAGCCTTATCAGTAATTGTTCACTCTAACATTTCCTGGTGACAGTAGTGTTAACTAGAGCGTGCAGTCCTGCTGTCTGCAAGACAAACACCACTCAATCTGTTGACCACATTCACGTTTTTGAAGCTAGGTCACTCAGCCATCGGAGCATCCAATTGGCTTCACACAATTAGCACATGTCAACAATGAAATACGCGGAGCCAGTGACTCCTTTCCATCCTTTCCATGGTTACAGTGCAAAGTTTATGTGAAGAAAGGTTGTCTATTCTAAAGAGCAGGTATTTTTGTCTCCGGGAGGGCATCTGAAATTTCCCCACTGTGGGACTATTTAAGTAATATCTTATCTTATCACTGCATTAATAGAACAAAATAAGCAAATAAAGTGTGAATATATGTTTATATATGAAAAGTTGCTCTAACCTGTACTTCAGTTTATATAAATGTAAACCGCACCAGATACTGTTACAGCCAGCCTTAACAGCTGTGTCTCCAATCAGCCCACCACTAAGGAAAGCATTTGCTTTCCCATCAGCATGCAGGTCAGATAATCCGCCCCTGCAGCCAAGGTTTGGTGGGCATTCGCCCATGATATTTGGAGACTTGGCTGGATGGACAATCTGAGAGAGAGCTTGCTGTTGTCATGCCGTTGAATCTCTGGTTTGTGGGTTGGATGGTGTTCCTGGGGGCCAGCTGCCACCTTCCCACTGAGGTCTTAAGCTGGTTTGAGCTGGTCTTGGCAGAAAAATCCTCCACTACAAAATCAACCTTTAGCTGTAATTTGCAGGTCATGTTTGATGGAAAATTATGACTTTGTTTCCTCCTCCAGGAGCTCAAGCTTGTAACTGGAGTTGCTGTGGAGATGCCAGGCTTTCTGGAAGTGTACCGCAGTGAGCTGTGTTATTGATTTTAGTATAGTCATGGGTCCAATAGCTCAGGGTACATTGAGCAATACCTGTCTTCCATTAGGAGGATTTGACCCCCCTTCAGTACTTCTACACCCTTCATTGACCAATCAGCACCCATGCTTTTAGCAGTGCTCCTGTGGGCTGTACTGGGTAAACACTGTCTGCCTCAGTTTGTTTGTCAGCGAAAGTTGCCCAACCATTTATCAGTAATCAGTAGGCATCTGGACAGCTGGGACTTTAAGCCTGAGTATGTATTAGAAATAAAAATTTCCACCAGAAAAGAATTCCTGCCCCTTGCCTCCTCTTTCATGCTGTGTTATCCCATGAAGGGAGCTTATGGTGCAATGTTATCTCCACAGGGTTTCACTCCCACAAACCACAAGCATGGAGGTAAAATACCCCCCCTCCCCACACACACACACACACACCCTAATTCCATTGGGTCCACTCCTCCTCTCTTGCCTCCCTCCCCTAGAGACGTCACTTGCCTGTGGTGGGACTGGAGAGTGAATGCAGGGGCAGACCCTATGAAGGAACACTGGGGACAGAGGGGAGGAGTAAAATTACTGCTCTGTACAGTTTACGTGACAGCACAGTGAATGAATATTTGAGGCTCCACTTCATCGGATCAGTAGATGAAGTCTCACTTTTACCTGTGCTTCACGTGCTGCAGATCCACCCAGGCAGAAGCAAGCAGGAGGAAAGGAAGTGAAGCTTCTAGCAGATTTTTGGTTTCTGTGTGTCATTGTGGACCCCCTCATTTCCATAGTGTACCACTCTGAGGTAAGTGCATATCTGTAATGAACTACAACTCATTTGCAAACATTTGACAGTCTGACTTTGGGGTCACACAGTGTCTGCAGACAAGCTCAGTATGTTTAGTTTAAGATATGTAACCACATGTTGCATTCACAATGTGAAACACACATGACATTTTTTCCAACAAACTACAGTTTGTATTTCCTTTTTTTAAAGCTAAAGTTTTACTTGCCAGAATCTGATTTCCCTCTCTACTGTCCTCAGTTTCCATTCACTGCATTTATGAAGATGCTGTAATACAGCCCACATTGTAATGTTAATTAGCTGTCACATCGAAGACTCATTTCTCTTGGTAAAAAAAATCCACAATGCAGTGGAGATCAATGCACATTTGGACGGTAGTCAGTGCTAATCTATGGTCAAGATGATCAAAGTTTAGGTTTAAAGAATGAGTCTTTGCTTCAAAGCAGAATATTCGTGCTCATTTATCATATTGTATGCATGCAAATATTTTAGGCAGCTTCCCCAGCAATTCCATAAATGGAATGAGACATGTTTCTTTACAAGACAATGAAAACAAAGAAGACTGTAAAGTTTTTTTTAAAAAAAGCTCATTTATGTGTAATTAGTACAGAAAGCTACTGGAATGTCTGTATTGTGTTATATTGGTGCTTTCATGAATGCAGCTCTTTGAGTAGTTAGATCTGCACATTAATCCCAAACAATAAATTTTACTGGGACTCTTAGTGTATGGACTTTACCAGACAGCAGTGCTTGGCAACGTTCCCAGAATGCACGTCATAGTTTGTAGAGTTAACACTTCTTTCAAAACCCAACCTTCGTTTCATCTCACATGTTGTGCAACTGACTTTTAAGCTGCAACAGCTCAAAATGCAAAGTAGGTGGAACTAGATCTAATTGTATGTATAGATCTGACCTTTGGTTTCACAGTTTTAGCACCCTACACTGAATTTTTAAGAATTGCAAATATTGAGCAGATATTGTTTCTCGTGTGCACTGCAGGTTTTAAATGTATTTTATCCAACCGATTAAATCACCCACTCAAGCCCTAGAACACGAGGGCTCAAAAATGCAAGTTTATTTCATTATATTATCATATATTATTTTAAATTATTTTATTCTCTCTTTTCCCCCTGTCAACAGGTGTCAACATGCTGAAGCAGGTTCTGTCATTCGGCCGCTCCTTGGTAAGAAGGAAAGTGGTCGACCTGAACACCCTGGAGGACTCCAAGCTCTGCCGCTGCCTGGGAACCATAGACCTCATTGCTCTGGGAGTGGGCAGTACCCTGGGCGCTGGTGTCTATGTCCTGGCTGGAGAGGTGGCCAAGGGAGACTCAGGTCCCAGCATTGTCATCTCATTCCTAATCGCTGCTCTGGCCTCTGTCATGGCTGGCCTGTGTTACGCTGAGTTTGGCGCCCGAGTCCCTAAGACAGGCTCTGCCTACCTTTACAGTTATGTCACTGTAGGGGAGATTTGGGCCTTCATCACTGGTTGGAACCTAATCCTTTCATATGTGATTGGTAAGTTGGAGGCAATCCTTGAATTAGATTTTATTTTAAGAAGAAACTGGCTTTCCATAGTTTCTGTTCTTTGTTTTCTCATAGGTACTTCCTCAGTTGCAAAAGCATGGAGTGGCACTTTTGATGAAATGATAGGAGGACACATAGAGATATTCTGTAAAACCCACTTCAGCATGAATTCTCCTGGTTTGGCTCAGTACCCCGACTTCTTCGCAGTCTGCCTAATTCTGCTGCTTTCTGGTAAGGCAGCATATAAAAGGCTGACGATCACAAAATTCAAATCAAACTGTTGATACAGAGACTGTAGTGAGTAGATGGAATTTAGAATTGGCACATCTTGTATTAAACAGGCAAAAACCAAACTCATGAGCCACAGCTGCAGTAATCTAAAACATAATAACAGGACATTATGCGGTAAGTGGTTAAAAGGGAAAAACACATGGACTCTGGAGGGTTGCGAGAGTCCATTAGGTGGCCACATGCACCCCCTTCCAGTTTAAGAATGTCCTTATCATCCTGCAGGTCTACAGAAACTCCCTGCTTCGCTTTCGCAGAGTCACACACAATCACAGCAGAGAAATGCACAGCACAGCAGATTTTGAAAACTTAAGTCAAAGTACAAGCTGCATCTTGCTAACATGCGGTAACATGTAGAATACTCCATTCTGCTTTAACATGCTAATTCAAACTGTACTTGTTTTTGCAACAGTAAACTCTTTGACCACCAGGGTAAAATTTACAATTTAATCATGTGTTTTATCTCTTGGCCTGCCAATATGATGATTAAATTAAGTCAGTGGTACGCAGTAACAATCCACTAGTGTTTGGTTGTTTTTGTGAGATGGCAGATGTAGAAGTTATCCAAGATAAAATAATTCAAAACAAATGCTGAGGTTGATCAGTTCTTGTATTTGTGAGGGGAAATCTAAAGCTTGGTTGTGGTCTGAAACATCCATCTTTTGGGGACGTTTGTCATTTTAATATTTTCCTTCATTAGAGTATTTATTACACTCATTTCTATTAGTTTGATGATTTTCAACAATTTACAGTGAAAGGGATCAGTTATGTACATGTAGTGTCCCTAAAGACAAACTGGGATTGGTAATCTTCCACCTTTATTTTCACTCAGAACTTGACATAAGTATTTCATTTGCCCAGTACACTGACAGGGCGATCATGGAAAATAGCATACCTGCTTGGATCATTTAGTTCGAGCATTTAAGTTGGATAATTTAGTTCAATGTACGACTGTGTTTTACAGTATCACTTTATTCAGTTTATGAGAAGCCAGCTCAACTGTAAAACTATTCAATCAGTGACAGCTGGACTCGGATCCTTACCTTGTTAGATTTTAGGGTTAAGTGATCCAAATAACTAATATTATTTAAGAAAAAGGCACCTTTGACTGCTACTCTGTATTTTCCTTAAGGGTTCACTGCAGCAGATTAATCTGCATCTGTAGTTGGACAGAGGTTTTACATTGGATGCCCTTCCCACCCTGGATGCTGGCAGAGGCCTTGTGTCCCCGCCTGGAATAAAACCAGGGACTTTTTGATTTTTTAGAGACATGTGTAAACCACTACTCCACAGAGACACTCAGTAATATTATTTAAGAAATAATAATAATAATAAATTGGGGTTATGCTGGCATTTTAGTCATTATACTGAGCTTGGTTTCCTTTCTGCTCATTCAGGACTTCTCTCGGTTGGAGTGAAGGAGTCAGCCTGGGTCAATAAAGTCTTCACAGCAATCAACGTGCTTGTACTCTTGTTTGTCATCGTCTCTGGCTTTGTCAAAGGAGACACACACAACTGGCGAATAACTGAAGACTCCCTTATAAATGTCACCATCGTTACAAGGTAATTTATTTATTTACAGCGGCCTTCCTAGACTCTGGGAAACCTACTATCTGATATTATGCTTTGATAGTTTGTTATGATAGAAGGCACCCCTTTTAGGGGGCCTGGAGGCAGTGGCTATGCACTATATAGTGTTTTTAAGTGAGGTTTAAGGATATTTATTGTTTTTTTTGAAAAATCTCTCAATACAAGTGGCCATCAGGGTTTGGGAAAGAGATTGTTGGAGGGCTTGCCTCTTCTGATTCATTTGACTGAAATAATAATTCTGTACATTCATGAAATGCAAAACAACATGCACAGTGTTATGATCAGTATCAGAATCATCAGAATACTTTATAGCTTTCAGTTATTGTTATAAAAGATTACCGTACCTGTTACAGGAATTTATCAGTGACAGCCAATGTGAGCAGTGATTATGGAGTTGGAGGATTCATGCCCTACGGATTCAGTGGGACCTTAGCCGGAGCTGCCACCTGCTTCTACGCTTTTGTTGGCTTTGACTGCATCGCAACAACAGGTGAGTTATTGCTGAGTTGTGTTTCAATGTCGTCTAAGTTCATCAGCGCTTCATGTAATTTTGTTTGTGTGTGATAGGTGAGGAGGTGAAGAACCCTCAGAGGGCCATTCCTATCGGTATCGTGGTGTCACTGACCGTGTGTTTCCTGGCATACTTTGGTGTGTCGGCTGCACTCACACTGATGATGCCCTACTACCTGCTGGATGAAAAGAGTCCTCTGCCCATGGCATTTGAATACGTGGGTTGGGGTCCTGCCAAATATGTGGTGGCTGTGGGTTCCTTATGTGCCCTCTCTACGAGGTAACCACTGGTTTTATTTTTACAAAATAAGATGTATACATTAGACACATAGACATAAATCAGGGTGGGTGAAAAAATAAATATGGTGTAGTAAAATGATATTTTGTGCATCAAAATTGTATTGATACAAAGATATCAAATTTATTTCTTATTCTATTAATTGCAAGTACAAATTTTATTTTTAAGTAATAGAACACTATCAATTCCTTTTTCAGTTCAACTGCACAGTGTATATCTTTTTTCAAATTCTTTAGTTGCTAAAGCAGCAATAAAAGTGACTGAAGTGAGAAGAACAGAGAACTTAATCTTTTTAGATAACAAATTTTGAACAAGTTTACCTTTGGTGACACAATTTGCAGTTGAAAAAGGTGACAAATTGCAATATATGTTACTGCACTACTCAGCATATCTCCAGCTGTTTAAAATTGCAATAATATTGTATCGAACAAAGTATCACTATTATATTGCATCGTGGGGTCTCTGGTGATTCCCACGTCTAAAATATATGTTGCTAAAGCAAGCTTTTAGACAAAATATATATATTTTTGATTACTGTGAATGCTGTTGACTGGGGATAAATGGGAGTGAGATTTGGTCATAAGTTCTGACCACAGATCTCCAGTTGTGTTTTGTTGATGGATTGATTCCTGTTGCTTAATCAGTGGTGTGGTGGGTGCAATACATAATTTTGGCTGTTTTGAGACAACTGCATGATTTTGTGACAACATGGCTATAATTAACATATCCTACATATAATGACTAAGTTTGGGCATCTGTCTTTCTTTCCTGAGGGTTTTATGTATCACTTATCTATCAAGAGCCTCATCTTATGATCTTCATTCAGTGCTCATACTAGATTCAAATCAATTAAATTTTGCATTACTAATGCATGTAATTGATGTATGATGATACATGTATTGATTGACTTCCCTTTGGCAATGTTGCTCTTCTGCAAAATTACAAGATCACTGGCCAGTTTTGCTTGATGGGTAATCCTTTTGAAAACCTACGAGGAGCTCATATGTGTGATATTACTGTCAGGAAAGAAAGACATTTATTGACTTTATCCTGCTCTGAAGCTATATGTGTGATTGTGTTTTCTGGGTTTGAGGCTCTTGATTAACTTGTTCGTCTTGCATGTCTCTGCTGTCTCATGCAGTCTGCTGGGCTCCATTTTCCCTATGCCTCGTATAATCTATGCTATGGCAGAGGATGGGGTGCTTTTCAAAGCCTTAGCCCGAATCAATCCTAAGACGAAGACCCCACTTATTGCCACTATGAGCTCCGGTGTAGTTGCAGGTGAGAGCCAGGGAGAATCCAAGTGAGATCACTCAGCTAATCTTTCTCCACCAATCAATTGTGAAAGACACAGCTGAGTCAATGTTGAATCTTTTGGTTCTAATTAAAATTGGCCCATTATTCTTTCTGCTTTAAATTATCTAGGGTGTAATAATTTTTACCTTTTCATACATCTGTTGTTCTTTCACAGTTGTGCAGGTGTCATGTTTTCTTTCCTAGAATGCCCTTGACTTAACCATGAACCCTCTTCTCCATAGCCTATTGGGCTCCATGTTCCCTCTACCACGCATTCTCTTTGCCATGGCACGAGATGGTATTCTGTTCAAATTTATGTCCAAAGTGAGTAAGCGACAGTCGCCTGTGGCTGCCACCATGGCAGCAGGTACCACTGCGGGTAAGCCCCCGGACAAGTACTCGCCCATCATGGGGTTGTATCGTGGTGCTGTTAGGGTTCTTTTTAAAACTCTGTGCACATGATCAGTTGGTGATGGTGACTGCATGATAAAACTTGGTGATGGTGTTTCCACAAGCATGTGATCAATCCAATGCACTCATTACAAAGGCTATTTAAGGATACTGCCTGACTTAATAATTTTCTGTATTCACCATGTCCACAAGTCCAACTGGGAGTCTTAGATGCTAGAAAGTAACTGCAAGTACTGTTAATTCCTATTCATGCCTTTGAGATTTTTCTAACCTTTCATTGGGTGAAAACATTGCCTTTAGCCCACAGACTGTATATATAAGATTAATGTAGCAACAGTAACCTCACCTAGTGGTTTGTGAAGTGAGCATATTTTAACAAGAAGGTGGAGTGTTCAATAATCAACTAATGCTATCAAGCTCGGTTAGCAAGCTACAGATGTAAACTTTCACATAGACACAGATAACTATATGGACAAAAACATTGGGCCACACATTACACACACAGGAGCTTTTATGGCTTCTCATTCTAAACCAATAGGCAATGATACAGAGTTGGGATGGGTTTCTACAAGATTTTGGAGTGTGCCCATTCATCCAGAAGAGTATTTTTTAAGTTTTAATGCTGGACACTGGATGAGAGGGCCTGGTTCACAATCTCCATTCTAGTTAATCAAAAGGATGTTCAGTGGGGTTGAGTTCAGGGCTCTGTGTTAGACAGTCAAGTTCTGCCACACCAAACACATTCAACCATGCCTTTATGGACCTTGCTTTGCCCACTGGGGCACAGTCATGCTGGAACAGAAAAGGGCTTTGCCCAAACTCCCACATAGTTGGAAGCTCAGAATTACCCGAAATGCCTTGGTAAGCTGTAGCATTAAAATTTTCCTTCGATGGAACTAAGGGGGCCAGGCCAAACCCAGATAAACAACCCATAGCATTATCCCTCCTTCACCAAACTTACAACGTGGTTTACCATGGTACAATGCGGACAGGCAGGTAATGTTCTCCTGGGATTCACCAAACCTAGAATCATCCATTAGACTGTCAGATAAAAAAGTTGAATTCATCATTCTGCAGAACATGTTCCACCTACTTCAGAGTCCAGTGCTTTATTCCCATGCTTTACACCACTCCAGCTGACATTTGTTATTGTGCTTGGCTATGTAAAGCTTGCATATAGCTGCTGGACCATGGAATCCTATGCCATGAAGCTCCCAGCACGCAGTTTTTGTGCTGATGTTAATGACTGAACAAATTTGGAACTCTGCAGTTACTGAACCACTTGAGTGTTGGCAAATTTTGCCCATTATGCGCCTCAGCACTCGGCAACCCCACACTGTAAGCTTATGTGGTCTGCCACTTGGTGACTAATTGCTTTTGTTCCTAAGCACTTCCACTTTGCAATAACACCACATACAGATGATCATGAGATATACAGGAGGGAAGAAATTTCATGAGCTGGCAAATTCCAGTGGTAGCATCCTATTATAGTACTAAGCTTAAATTCTTGTAGAGGCAGACTGCATGACTACAATTTCCCCCTGGGATCAATAAAGTATTCTGATTCTAGGTGCTTGATGAGTGGAACTGAAAGAAACACCTGAATTCAATGATTAAGAGGTGTTTCCCAATACTTTTGTCCATATAGTGTACCTGCTAATTAGCGCTAAGTATTTACCTTAATTCATAGAAGTCAATAGTATTTCTTAGGTGATTGCATTAAAAAGCTCCTAAAAGGCACCAACCCAACAACCATGGTGGAGAGTTTCAGTTCAGTGACTCAAATTGAAGTTGTCATGTAAAGAAATTAGCAAGACTAAGGCAAGTTTTTGTACAGGCTGTAAACATTATTATTTATGCTGCAAGGTAAAATATTTGGACATTTAAGTCTATAGGGACTGATTCATTTTTAGAGGAAGTTTCAAGTGGCCTTTCAATGAACTGCAGTTGGCTTTTTCAGCTCTGTAGGTTCCTGCCAAACATGGTTGAAGCCCTTATGTTAACGGACAGATGTTGACGTTGTTTCTACATGAAACAGAGGTCAAGTTAAACCATCTCTTACAGAGTGATAAATGTAATACAAATTATTGCAGCTTATTGAATTAATTAAATGCATCTTTCTTTTTTATTTTAGAAAACTATAACCAAGTGTGGTAGAGACATGACTGTGAACAGACGGCTATGCAATGTCTTCTCCATATACACAAACTAGTAATATACTGTTAGAATCATTGCCTCTCTGTCCCTGATGTCAGTTTATAAGGGCAGGGATGATACTATTTAAGCCATTTAGCACAGCAGGATAAATGCATCACGAGTTTGAGTCTCTACTGGACCACTGTTTATTTTTTTCTTCTCATTCTTTCTATTGAGAATTTTTCATTTCTTTTTATTCTATAAATAGCAGAAGACAATTCTTGAACACAAATACAACTTTCAAGAAGCACTTTATTCATTTTAGTAACATATGTGACATTGATCAAACTTTCATTTTGAAACTGTTTTTTAACTGTAACTAGCTGTTGACAAAAATTAGAAAAAAAAAGCTAGCCAGTGGTTGCTCAACATCAAAAGGTTTGCTGGATTGCTCTCTTGCAATGGCTTCAGCTGTACTTTTTGTTTGGTGGTTAATAGCAAAGGTCTAGTGTTTAGCATGCTAAACCAAGATGGTGAACATGATCACATTTTTGTATTATGCTAACATTGGCTCAGAGTGCAGCAAGGCACAGCCTCATTGAGCTGCCATGGCATCAGATTTTCTTGCTTTTAACCCAGTGATAATTTCGGAAGGATACAGTTTTGCTTGTAAAGCACACTTACAGTATTTTTCACAGCAGTTTGAAGCAGAGTAGGTTTCGGTACATTCATCTAATCTTACAGTATACATAGGGCAGACACACACACACACTCTCTCTCTCACACACACACACACACACACACACACACACACACACACACACACACAAACATGCCTT